>JAFFST010051816.1:44989-55186 GCA_022414735.1 Noturus placidus | reverse complement strand
TGTGTTTACTTGTGTTGTCCTTGACTATTGTTTAAATTGGTTTGATGTTCCGAAACACTTAAGTGTGACAAACATGCAAAGGAACAGGAAATGAGGAAGGGGGCAAACACTTTTTCACACCACTGTATATATATATATATATATATATATACACACACACATATTATTATTATTATTTTAATTAATATATGCTCCAAAACTGTCCTCAATTCACAACTTTGTAAAGAAAACATTAAAAACACAGCTTAAATTTGACTATGAACTATATACTAAGGGATTTTCAATCACAATATAACCTGCTCAAACTGATGAGTGTTTAAATGGCATGCTACAGAATGTAACTCATAATGGGGTCTGCAAGCTTATTTTTAGATTGCTAAACACACTGCTGGTGGTATAATAACTTTGTCCTCCATTCAAGAACTCCTTTATCTCCTTGTCATTACATCTACAGCTTAAAATTTATTCATGTCCATTCAGTTATTCAGTTTAGCCTCTAATGGTGTGCATATGTTTTGTAAAAACACAAACGAATTCTTGACAATGCATGCGTCTTTGTTTTGGATCATTTCTTTCATTTTTACAAAATTACATAATGAAATATCTAAGCATAAACAACAATACTTTGTGTTTTGTGATATTCCATAAAAATAATCAATGTTCACTTGAGTTCAGTTAAAGAATCAGTGTGTATGAAATAATGGCGTATGCAAACAATAAATACTTAATTGCTTAATTGTGCATTTATGCCCACTGTGTGACTCAGTACTACATCAGGGCTTTGGCACAGAAAAGACTAATTCAGAAACCCCTGCTGACTCATATAATCCTCCGCATTAAAAGAGGTGAAGTCCTAATGTGTGCTTGCCAGTTGCCAGGCTTGAGGTGGATACAGCTGTTCACTAAGGGCCACACGACCAGACTCTTAAAGGCCTGCCATTGTGTATCTTCCTATCCCAGAGGTCAAAGGTACTGTAATCAACAGCTAAAAAACAGGTGGTGATTCTGACTGAATGTAGCATGTGCTGGATTTCTACAGCAATTTACAAACTATATGGGATGTACTCATCACCATATGTGGCTTGGATTTATAACTGATGAGTATAATCAATATTCATTCACAGAGACAATACTGAATGGGAGTACTAAAGAATTTCTCCAACCTACCCTAAACTGGTGTTACTATTATGAAACCATTAGTGTTGAGCCTTATAGCACAGAATCTCATCATAGGAATAAACCTATTATGCACACACATTGGAACACACTCATTAAATGACAGATGTGCACACAATTCATCATTGTTATATTTTTCAGTCAAGTGTCGCAATTCAGTAATCATGCAGCAGTCTGTCTGATTTGACAGTATTGGTTGTGTGACTCTACAGTCTGGTTTAGAAATATTTTTTCCCCAGTCTTTACTTCATAATATTCTGTCATTCTTTTTGTTTTTTGTTTTTTTTTTTGTTTTTTTTTTTTTAATTGATTTATATTGATTGCTTTTCACTTACGACCATTGGTGGTGCTGTTGTCGAACGTAATTCACTTTAAGCCATCAACAGCAAATCAGACGATGTACATCTCAGAAAGTTAGTATTATTTTAATGTATTTTTTTCTTCAAAGAAAGGGAGGACTTAGCCCTGCTAGCCCATTTACATCAGTCGTTCATGCTCCTGAATTATCTTTAAGAAGTTGGACCCATAAATGTGTGTCCACTTTCAGTCCAATAACTAAATAAATAGAGGGCTTCACAGGGTTCAGCAAAATAAGCCAACATACAGTATACTGAATATGCACAGAAAATCAGAAACTTATTCTGGCCATTATGCTCCAAGGTAGGTCATGCGTGATTAAAGTTGAATTTCGATGAATAAGTTTATACAGTAACATGCCACAGTGCCTTGGGGACTGGCAAAATGCTAAAGGTATTTCGAGTCAAAAAGGAATCGACAGCTGACAGTTCTGTCTGGAGACATGAACAATAGGCAGATCCAACTTTTCACAGACTCATGTATCTACCACAGGGAATCAGCTTAGAACATAGTGCTTGGAGCGCTTGCAGACACTAGTTTTTTGAAGTTATTGATTAGTAGTTGACAGGGCATAACAAAACCCCATTTCTAAGTTGACACCGGTGCTTGCTCCCTCTTCTCATGCCACAGCTGAAAAGGCAGCTGGTGGTCTGCTTCGCACGTACACACACACGTTCATACACACACGAACCAAGGGCCTACACATGGTCCACACAGCAGGTGGAGTACGACCTGAGAACTCGCCTCCTCCAGCAATGTCACCTCTCTTCAAGGCCAGGCTTTTCAGCTGGGATACTGCCCATGTCTCATGTGCCCCATCGTTTAAGTTCCTGCGAGCTTGGCAGGGCAAGGAAGCAGCTATGCACTTTTAGCGCATTATCCAAATCTCTGGCGTGCCATTTAAGGCCTACTGTGGTCTTCCCTGAATGTTTGATGACAGTTGTGAAGGCATTTGTTTTAAAACTCACATACATCATGCTTTTTGTGTCTGTTGAGAGATGAGAAAATTTGTGAAATATTAGATATTTTATACATATTTTATATAAGCATATAAAGCATTCAAATAGCTAACGTATGGTCAGTCATTGGCACCACCAGGAATATTAGAAAGTGTCCAAAAGTCTTCTCCATCTGAGATCAAGTGAAGTGAAGTAATCCTGTCAGTGAATATGTTGACAACATTATGATGACTTTGAGAGATCAATTCAATTCAACTTTATTTGTATAGCACTTTTAACAGTGGACACTGTCGCAGAAGTCTGGATATAATTTTTTTATTTAAATTGTATCCCTAATAAGTAAGCCAGAGACGAACGTGGCAAAGAAAAACTCCCTGAGGCAACAAGAGGAAGTGACACTGTGTGTCACTCATCTGTGTGACACTGGATAGTGTGAATATAAATCATTTCACTTTTATAACTGTATATTATAAAGTCAAGCAGTGCTAAGTGTGTTCAAAGCAACCTGAGTATGAGCATCATTAGTGTTTTAAGTTTCTTGTATCAAACTGTAGTTATCAACCATTCAGTGATTGAGACAACACTTTCTTTGGGCAGACCTTCTCACTGTTAACAGCTGCTACTGCTAATGTATTTTTGCAACATTTTCAGGATGTTAGGCAACAAACTGCATATTGTTCCACTTTGCTCTACACATACTCTGTCTCCTTCATCTTACCCTGTTTACCCACCCTTGGTTTGTAGGCTGTTCTCAGCAGTGTGAGGCCTACAGAATATTCCTACTGACTCCAAAAATGTCATGCTTGTTACAAAACCCACTACACAATAATCTTACTGAAGTGATTGCTGTGTTTTAATATTGTCAGTTTATTTTTATGGCACGTGAGTCACCAATTTTAGGTCTTACTATTCAGAGAGAACTTTGGCCAGTGTTTCATTTCATATTATCTTCAAGAAGCCTTGTGGTGATTTGCATAGAGGTTTTTGCCCACATGAATTCAACAAGCAGATGTTTCCTGATGAAATGAGAAGTTTAAGAAGACAAGAAGAGAAAGCGATACATATCTAGGGTCACTGGTTTCATGTGCCCTGATATAGCTGCAATTCTCATAACCTGTGTCAGGTAAATATCTATACGATCTATGTTTTCTTAATTTTCTGCATTATTCACCCTGTTAAACTCTTACAAATGAATATATACCATCAATATTTCACACTTTCTTCATTTCAGCAGCTCACCATTAACATCTAAGTTAAGGCAAAATGTACTCAGTGATGCATTCACAAAACAACACATTAAGGGAATTAAGCCGTAGTTCCTGAGTCTCCAGCATAAGAAACTATATAGTATTATTTGGTGTATGCTTTAAAAATGTATTATGTCTAGGATTCACATGAACGGTCACTGATGTTCAGTATTTGACAGTGGGTGGTGGGAAACACCCTTTTGACTAATAAAAGCTGTTCTCTATGCTTCAGTACCTAAGTGCACCAGGAAAGTGCTTCTCTTCATCAGTAGCATTTGCCTCTGTAAAGAAATCAACCTCTTCAATGGGTCTGGTAAGCTACATTTTCAATATAACTGTGGCTCACATTTCCTGGAAAGTGTCTCTAAATATGCATGATGAGATGTGTATATGATTCAGTTAAAAAGAATACAATGATTGATAGTGTAAGTTTGATTTGTAATGGTGTATAAGTTTGGATTGTAAAGGTTTGTGTGTGCGTACACACACACACACACACACACACACACACACACACCACACTACCAGTTAAAAGTTTGAAGACTCTTGACTGAAATGTTTCTCATGATCCTAAAAACCTTTTGATGTGAAGGTGTATAGACAATATATATATATATATATATATATATATATATATATATATATATATATGAGAAAGTTTCATTCTTATTTATCCTAATACCTTTCACATATGTATTTATACAATATTGCTATGAGATTATTTAACTGAAAATTAAATAATACTTAATTCAATCCAGTAAACCAGTTCAACTAACACCGAGGAAAATGTTAGACATGCACCATATGCACTGTATGATGTAAAAGGTTTTCTGCAGAATGGGTATAGTTGCTGTGTGAAATTGATCAGTTCACTGGTTTTCAGCATAATTCACACCCAAAGCTTTACCCTGGAGATATTCTTGAATTTCCTCGAAACAAGTACTTCTCCCAGTTTGGAGTTTACTATGGAGAAAGAGATGGTGTTCCCTATGTGGCACATTTAACATGCAGGGGTATGTTGTGCATATTATTATACATACTGTATGTTGATAATTGGTTTATACAGCATTCTTAAAAAGAACCTTTCCATTTTAGACTCTGAGACAAAGTTCGTCCTCTTTGGTCGGGCTTTGAATGCCGCTATAAAGCTGGACCCGGTTGATGTAGTTGGGAAAAAATACAAAGTGAATAATTACCTGGATGAGAAGCACCCACCTCGAGACTTCTACTCCCACATCAAGGCAGAGATTGAAGAAGCCATGACTAAGTCCGTCACCTATGATATCCTGTTCCACAACAGTGAACATCAGGCAACACTATTACGCTATGGAATCAAAAAGTCAGAGCAAGTAAGAAATCAATTTTTCACTAAGCATGCAATGAATTAATCAGACTCGTTGTTTTGCACTGTTACAATTTTGACATGTTTGTGTCTATGTTAAAAATAACTGTGAAAGAATAACTGTGAAAGAATATTGGGAAATTACTAGGTAAGTGATAATAATGTAAGGGTTTGGCAGTTTATTATGAACTAAGCAATAATGACCAAGTCTTATATATGTCCTGGAAAAATGATTAATTACTAATCGCATCAGCTTCTCAAACGCTATCTTACCTACTTTGGCCTAGAAATCATCCACTCTTGCTATAACACTGGTGTCTTGTAAAATACAGTAGATCATTCTTTTCTGTATGAGTATGTGCACGAGTGTCTGTGTTCCTTCTCAATAATCACCAACCACAAAGAGATGGCTCACATAAATACATTTACATTTACATTTATTCATTTAGCAGACGCTTTTATCCAAAGCGACTTACAAATGAGAGCACACTCACACACCGATGGTAGCTGAGCTGCCATGCAAGGTGCTAGCTTGCCTTCGGGGGCAACTTAGGGTTCAGTGTCTTGCCCAAGGACACATCGGCATGGGATCACCCGGGCCGGGATTCGAACCACCAACCCCACGATTAGTGGATTAGTGGACAACCCGCTCTACCGACTGAGCCACAGCCGCCCAAATACATCACTGTATAGCATAGCTGCTTTACTTCCATAGTCACTGAGATATCTTTTTCAAATATTACCCAAATGAGTTCTCTAGGAGCTATATAATACTTGATAATTATTGCTTAGTTCATAATGAACTACCAAACCATTACTTTATTATTACTTAGTGAGTAATTACCCGGTATTAATGCGTTATTGAACAGTATTTCTCCCAAGGGTTTCCCAGATATCTACCAATTGCAGTTTATATGGTCAGATGACTTACAGTAAATCTACAGCGTTATATCAGGACATATTGCTAGACTATAATTAGGAATAAGGGAGGCCTTTCTTGTTTAATTGTGGTGTCATGTTGTTTTCAGATTGACAAAGTCTACGCAAAGATAGTTCAAACCTGGCGTGAACCATTTGTGAAGAAGAAATTTTGAATCGAGATCTCCAAATCTCCACTTGAGGGCAGAAAAGAGACAGTCAAGATTGTGCAACAGAAGCATGGCATCAAAGTCCAATAATTAAAATGTGATTCATTCTGTGTTGTGTTTGGAGAAATCGTCCATGTTGTGGTGCTGGAGAAGAGAGGAGAATTTGCCATTGGGACAAAGAATTTCAACTTTCATAAAATGCCTGAAAAGAAAGATTGGTAATACGAATAACAATACTTCAGATTTCATATTCTGTTTTTACTTGGAATAGTATTTCTGTCTTAAGTCACCAGGTTACAGTACTACTATTTCGCTTTATTGTTTTTCCACCTTTCCACTCAATGCTGAAGTGTAACATTTCCCTTGCTCCAAACTCTCATCACAGTAAGCTATCATACACTGAGTTATTGGTCTGACATGGAAAACCCTTTTAAAGAAATATTTCAGATATATTTCATCAATAACCAGACAGAATTGTTTCTAGCCCTTCTCTTTTAACATGAGTTATATCAGACTTTATGTCATTTGTAACAATAGTACGTGAAACCTCTGCTCTTTCCATAATCTGAGGAGCCGTATTTTCTTTTTATGTTTTAAAATTCCTTTGTGTATTCACTAAATGTTCTTTACGGAATTATTTTCATAAGCTACATGTATATTAGAATATAGTTTATACTCCACAATGCCAGCATAATATTCTTTTGGAATATAATATTTCTAAAGTTTTTGCTTTTTTTCTGCAATTTATATTGGGCAGACATTGTAAATATTTTAATATGAGCAAAAGTTGGAACTGCTGTGTTTGCATTATCAGCAGTAAGAGAGATGTGTAGTAATAGTAAGCAAATAGGCAGCAAGAGAAATTGGCTAAATGTATTACTCCTGATGAAACTGTTGTTCATCACAAACACTTAAGTCTAAAATTTTCTGCCACATAACTTTATAACTGTTTTGTTGTAATTTGCATGTGTAGGAAAATAATGAAAACCCCATACAAGGAGAAGAAGAGAAGAAAAATGCACTTCGGTGTTTTTCTGATTTTAACATTACCACACAAGTTCACACAAACCATTAAAGAAGTCTACTATCATCCAGGCAAAAATAATAGCTGTGGTCAAAGCATTATTTAAAATATATAGAAAATTGTCCACAACTAATAAAAGTTAATCTGTCAACATGTGACTCATTCTACAGTACTACAATACTACTATACATGTATTTCACTAGTATTCCAAGATGACCAAGGTGTTCTGAACAAAAAGCTATCCCAACACCTTATTGCTGTTATCAAAATATTGATTACTATGCCCCTCATTTTAACCAGGTAAAGAACTTCTAGTGGAGGTTGGAATCAAGAGCTGTATAATTTAGGCCATCTATTCCAAACAGCAGGAAACAGACAATAGATTTAAAGCAGTGACATTCAGAAACTGAGTGATTATTGATCTCTCTGGTTTGTGATGTGGCCTCGCTTAGAGCTGCATAAGTCAAAGGAGGTTTAAAGGTGATGTATGGCCTGATTATTTCGTGACATTAACCTTTCATGTTTGCCTTTGTATTGCTTTCATTCAACTTCCTGGTTTCTCAAGTTCCACCCTGAGTTCCATCTTGGATCTTCTCCACATCCACTGACTGTTGTTTGCACCTGTGTCTAATTTGTTAACACCTTTTCTTTATTTATACATTCTACATTGTCTTGCTATGGCTTGTTAACTCCATATTTCAGCCCAATTCTTTATTTTGTTTGTTTTGTGAAGTTTTTCATTTTTTTTCAGCCTCTGCTCCAACTCTTAGCCACCATCATGGCTGCCTTTGATGCCTTATTAATGGTTTCTGTTGACAGTTTTTCTTTGTAGCTGTCTCTGCCTGACACCACAAACCAGAACGATCAATAATCTCTCAGTTCCTATTCTAACTCCTAGTGCTACCTTTCCCTGCCTCAGGACCTGTTCTTACCAAATTATCCTGTGATGTGGTGTGTTTAAGCTCAATCACAGGGCCTGTTCCATTCCTGGTACCTCATCTCAGCCTCTCTTCCATCCCTAGTCTTAGTCACACTGTCTAGGCCAGATTTTCTCAGCAGCAAGTATTTACAAGTGTTAAGCAAGTCATACGCACCCTATAAAGACAAATGCTGCATCCCAATTCAAGTTCTAGCCATCCTAAATAGTATCTGAGATTAGAATTCGTGTGTCCCAAATCATTGTATATTGAAATGAGTATCCCAATGGTACCAAGATGGTCTACTATTTCCGGTAGATTTGTGTGGACATTTTTTCCATCTAATATTTCCCACAAATCCTTGTGCGAGGCAGGAGGAATTTTGTGATGGAGTGCTTCACCAAATTCAAGGATGCATTTTAGAGAGGTGTAAATGAAATGTGGAAGAAGAAATCAAGGGAATTATTAATTTAATTATATAGTATAAATTATATAAGGAACAATGAATGAAGAAAAGCTGCAACAAGGAGTGTGTTTCAATCATGAAAGTGTGCGTAACTAGGTAACAACGTTCTCTTCTGTTACATGATGTTTTAGTATATGTCCCAGCACTTGCATACTCTTTTGCTACAAAAAGTGAGCGCTGACCTAGGGTCCTCACATGGATGTGAAGTTCCCATATGCTCCTGTGCACTTAAATGCCTTGAGGCATTCTGCAGAATAGGAAGCGGGGTTGTGTATGAGATAAACATCAGGAAAACACAAATTTGCTAGGTTTTCTGCCACACATCACAGCCTTTTATCAACTTTGTTGATACGCTGTTTATTCTCTTTTAAAATAAGGGGGATAATTTTAGCCATCATTAACTTCTAGCTGCATCGTGCAGCAAAGCCATAACTCTGGTCCCAAATATGGTAACCACAAGAGAAAAAACCAATTGTCCGAGTTTACAAAGCTCTGCATGATCTTACTATATAATACCTGAGTAAACTCAGTCTATTATGATCTGCCATATCTGTTTCAAGAACAAAATGGTTTTATCAGTGTGTACAGTAATGAAAATTACAGCAGAGGACAGCTTTTTTCCCCTACAAAAAGCCCCCCAGCTTTGAACAGTCCTTTCCTATGCTGAAAACCAGTTTGTTTAATCTGGCATTTTGTTAACCGTTTTTATCCAAATAAAGGTGCAAATTAGGGCTGTTAATGCTAACCCCGGCACTCGTACATATTCAGTATGGATAGCATTGGTGGGAATGGCTGCTGACACCTCAAGGTGTCCTCATGCTTGTATTACCTCCAGGTTTTTTTTCTTAGTTATGCTGTCATAACTAGACCTGCTGGAGGCCCTACTTGTCCTGTGATTGTCATACACCATGTTTTGCATGCTTCCATCATACGTAACAATCTGTTAAACCTGTCTTTTGAACTGTCTGAGTGTAATACTGCTGCAGGATACTGATATACTCCCTCTGTTGTGACTGCTCCTGCTTCTTTGAATGCAGTTGTTTGCACATACAGTTCAAATTCCTGCTGCAATTCTCACCTGGATGCTCCAGAGACCTGTACTTCCAAAGGCTGCTATCATAATTATAAGGTGTTGTATGTGACCTAAACCTGTTTAATGCTATGGTCATGTTAACAATCTTTCTCACAATATTCCCAGAGCATATATTTTATTCAGTCATTCATTCATCTTCAGTAAGAGCTTTATCCTTATCAGGGCCATTGTTGATCCAGAGCTTATCCCAGCAACACTGGTCATGAGACAATACACTACCCTTGACTGTCACTGAAAAATTGGGTGAGCAAAATTATTCAGCCCCTTTACTTTCAGTGCAGCAAACTCTCTCCGGACGTTCTGTGAGGATCTCTGAATGATCCAATGTTGACATAAATGCCTAATGTTGATGAATAGAATCCACCTGTGTGTAATCAAGTCTCCGTATAAATGCACCTGCTCTGTGATAGTCTCAGAGGTCCGTTTAAAGCACAGAGAGCATCATGAAGAACAAGGAACACACCAGGCAGGCCCGAGATACTGTTGTGGAGAAGTTTAAAGCCGGATTTGGATACAGAAAGATTTCCC
>JAFFST010051816.1:26886-44004 GCA_022414735.1 Noturus placidus | reverse complement strand
GATTGTGTCCCACCTGTTGTTGATTCTTCACACAAAAAATACAGTTTTATATCTTTATGTTTGGGGCCTGAAATGTGGCAAAAGGTCGAACAGTTCAAGGGGGCCGAATACTTTCGCAAGGCACTGTATTTTCAAGTACATTTAGAAGTTAGAAGGTGAACTTAATGTTCCTCTGTATGACCAAAGTTCTGTTAAATAAGCTCAATAGCAAAAATATTTTTATATGGAAATAATCTCCTATGTATGTTAAATAAGATTTACTTTCAAAAAGGTATGCAAGTCTACAATTTAGGCCTAGCTTTTACACAAGCAAGGTAGATGATCTAGAAAAAACAGGCTGATAACCTGGTTTGTGTCTTTAATTGACTGAGGGTTTTACTGTTTCCTCTGATGCCATCAGTGATGATCAGGTCAGGGCATAAAAATATACGTAACGTGGGTTGATGAAGACTTGTTTTTGTATAGGTCTAAAATTACTGTTTTGTGAAGTGTCACACTTAATACAGTAGGACAGCTGCATTACTGAAGACTCATTAGAGAGGATGGCTTATAAATATACTGGCACGGTGACTGTGTCTAAACCAATTAACTTTCCTAAATTGCAACATGGCAATGAGATTTAGCATAGTTAAGCAAATTATGCAAATTATGATAAAGTGCCTATTTAGTTGGAGCAACTTTTGAAATGGAATAAGCTCCTGCACCATCTCAAGCCAGAAACGTCAGTAAAACAGGGCACTGTTGTTGCTATTATTATTTTATTGCTAACAAATTCAGGTTAAGTTGCATGTCAAAGTATAGTGGATTGCTTATGAGTTATGTTTGTTTTTTAATGGATGTTTCTATAATGCATATGTTAGCATATGTAACAGGCAAGCACAATTTAGTAAGTGATTCAACTGTAGTTTTTATTTCTAAAATGTTGCTATTTATTGTGTGTATCCACTTCTTCAAAAAAAACTGCAAGCAATGGGAGCCAGAAGTAGTTGTATGTACCTGTGTATTCTTTTATTAGGGGACTTTCCAAAAATCAATATCCACTGCAGGGTTCAAGGCTCAGAAATAGGGTCAGATTGGGCAAATCCATATTGAAGGTCAGAGGTCAAAAAGAGTAACAACACAACAAGAATAATTGAGGAACAAGGAATCAGACAAGGACGCTTTAAGAAACTTAGCACAAGCAACATGCAATAATGCATTTGAAACAAAGGGACTTATGTATATTGACAAACGATACCTGGCAAAACAAATGACAGATTCAGTTACATTTCTGGCATAAGGAGGAAGCTTCAAGCGAGGCCAGACTCAGAATCCTTACCAATAAAGAGAGGGAAAAAATCGCAACAGTAGAAGAAGAATTTCACCAGGTGGTCAGCTGATGCTTTAAATTCTATATGTAATTCAGTGGGTTTATTTATTTGTTTGTTTGTTTGTTTATATACATTTATGGAATCAGTATAGTAAGTTCATACATTGAGACTTGTTTGAGAATTTTCTAACAGATTGTTTAATGAGATATTTATTTAATAAACGCCAATTGAAAGAAGTGTGAAAATGAAATTCAAATAGTAAACCATTCTAGATATGCACTTGTACTTCTTCATGTTTAAATAATAAAGTGTTTTTTCACCATCATTGCAAAAAAAAAAAAAGGCACATTCAGTCTGTATACAGCTCAAAGGCATGAAGCAATTGGTAGTCATGAGGGGAGATGTGAAATATAGAGCAGAGGCTACCAGAGATATCCAATAATGCAAAACAAATAAACAATTATTGTCTTACCATCCATCCATCTTCTATACCTTTTATCCTTATATCTTTGGACTGGGGGAGGAAACTACGCACACACTGGTCCACAGTGGGAATCAAAACCCCGACCCTGGAGGTGTGAGGTCGAACGTGCTGACCACTAAGCCACCGTGCGCCCTATTGTTGCACCCTGATGTTCAGTGTTTGGTAGGATTGTTGGAGTGTCTGCTCTCTGATTCTGACACTAACTTTATTTATTTGTTTGTTTTAAAAATAGCAATAACCATTAACTTTCAAGTTCAATTATAGCACTGGATGTAATTAGGTGTATGCCTAGCATGACCTCCCAGCAGTTGCAATGAGGAATTATAAAATTATTACATATTAAGTCTCAACTAATGGTTAATAGACATATATATTATTTCGTCAATAACATTTTGCTGTTTAATTTCTAGAATTATATCATTATCAAGTTATACTGTCCCAAGAAGCTGATTCATACAAGTGATTTTATCATTTCCATGGGGTTTTTCAACATGGCACCTCATGGCAAAGAACTCTCTGAGGATCTGAAAAAAAGAATTGCTGCTCTACATAAAGATGGCCTAGACTATGAGAAAATTGCCAAGACCCTGACACTGAGCTGCAGCACAGTGGCCAAAACCATACAGCAGTTTAACAGGACAGGTTCCACTCAGAACAGGCCTCGCCATGGTCGACCAAAGTTGTTGAGTGCACGTGCTCAGTGTCATATCCAGAGGTTGTTTTTGGGAAATAGACGCATGAGTGCTGCCAGCATTGCTACAGAATTTGAAGGGGTGAGGGGTCAGCCTGCCAGTGCTCAGACCATACGCCACACACTGCATCAGATTGGTCTGCATGGCTGTCGTCCCAGAAGGAAGCCTCTTCTAAAGATGATGCACAAGAAAGCCTGCAAACAGTTTGCTGAAGACAAGAACTAAGCACATGGATTACTGGAGCCATGTCTTGTGGTCTGATGAGACCAAGATAAACTTATTTGGTTCAGATGGTGTCAAGCGTGTGTGGCGGCGACCAGGTGAGGAGTACAAAAACAAGTGTGTCTTGAGTGCTGCCGGCACTGGGGAGCTACAGTTCATTGAGGGAACCATGAATGCCAACATGTACTGTGACATACTGAGGCAGAACATGATCTCCTCCCTTCAGAGACTGAGCCACAAGACAGTATTCCTGCATGATAACGACCCCAAACACACCTCCAAGACAACCACTGCCTTGCTAAAGAAGCTGAGGGAGAAGGTGATTGACTGGCCAAGCACGTCTCCAGACCTAAACCCTATTGAGCATCTGTGGGGCATCCTCAAATGGAAGGTGGATGAGCACAAGGTCTCTAACATCCACCAGCTCTGTGATGTCATCATGGAGGAGTGGAAGAGGAATCCAGTGGCAACCTGTGAAGCTCTGGTGAACTCCATGCCCAAGAGGGTTAAGGCAGTGCTGGAAAATAATGGTGGCCACACAAAATATTGACACTTTGGGCCCAATTTGAACATTTTCATTTAGGGGTGTACTCACTTTTGTTGCCAGTGGTTTAGACATTAATGGCTGTGTGTTGAGATATTTTGAGGGGACAGCAAATTTACACTGTTACACAAGCTGTACACTCACTACGTTACGTTGTAGCAAAGTGTCATTTCTTCAGTGTTGTCACATGAAAAGATATAAAATATTTACAAAAATGTGAGGGTGTACTCACTTTTTTGAGATACTGTACCTATTAATAAAGTTTATACACTATCAAATTATACATAAAATTGGCATTTTGTAGTCATTTCAATTAACATTAACAAAAAAACAGCTCACAAGTTAAATGAACAAAAATCATATCAGTCACATGGAAAAGGTATGTACACCCCTACATTTATCACACCTTCAAATCCATGAAATTAGAATCAGGTGTTCAAGATTGGGTGCCAGTAATTATAACCTGCAGGGAACTGGAGGTCTTATTTATACCTCCCTCATATATAGTGTCTAGTGTTCCCTTTGTTATTGAGGTGTAAAAGTTATACCTTTTGTTACTGAGGTGTAACTCTAAAGAGTTACATAAGGCCTTCAGAAAAAAGGTTGTGGATGCCTATGAGTCTGGCATTTAAAATGATCTCCAAATAATCATCCGCTATAAAGAAAATCATCTACAAATGGCACAGATTTGAAACGACTGCCAATTTGTCCCGGACTGTCTATCCCAGCAAATTCAGCTCAAGAGCAGACCGTTTGATGCAAAAAGAAGTCTCCAAGAAACCCCAAAATTGAATCACAGGATCTGCTAATAAATTTTGCAACTGTTGATGTCAAAGTGAATGCTTCTACAATCAGAGATAAAGAGATTGCACAAATTGGACCTGTGCGGGAGGCATGCCAGGAAAAAGCATTTGCAGTACTACAGTTTGTCACAGAACATATAGGCAAAGACCTGGCCTTTTGGAATAATGTGCTCTGGACAGACAAATTAAAGTTAGAGTTGTTTGGAATTGGACTCTGTAAGAAGATAAACATTCTGTACTAATCTATATGACATAAGATGACCTTCTTAGGTGTGCATCTTTACACAGGCATGGAACCGTTTCCTTTAATGTGTTAAACTGTTTCTATTTTTCAAGAGAGACTTGTGCTTCCTTTGGTCCTTTTCTAATTCTCCTCACATAATTAAAAAGAGTAGGCTCAGGTCACACTAATCAACATCCCTTAACAAAGAGACCTGCACTATGTACTTGGGGCTGGTCTCCATGACTGTCTAATCAAAGTTACGCCTAAGGAAATGACAGCTGGTGTCTCATTTCAAATCCAGATAAAAGTGGAACTTTGAATGGGTTGATTACTCTCCATGATGTGAAGATGGAACAGGACTAATTAAGTTTATCAGAAATGTGATATGTGCGTCTCCCCAAAAGGAGTTCGTTGTACACAATGGTGAAGATGCTGATTATTACAAATACACAGCCATGAATTGTTTAATTATGTATAAATCTTTAATAAAGAATATTTTCTAAAGCAGTAATGCAGATTTTAGTAATATAATATGATAGCAAATATGCAAGGCATAGAATAGTAAAAAGAATTTTAAAAAATTCCCAGTTGTATGTGTCCAGCCTCTAAGCTTGCAGTCTTGAGCAATCGTTTTATAATAATCTTATAGCTTTGGATAGAAAGGAATGGAGTTTTCCTGGTGTATCTCTTTCAGCCAGGAAATCAGAATTTTGTTGGTCTCAGCTGGTCTGATGACAAAAACAACAACAACAGTATTATTATTATTATTATTATTAATAATAATAATAATAATAATAATAATAATAATAACAACAAGAAGGAGAAGAAGAAGAAGAAGAAGAAGAAGAATATAAAATGACAAAGGCCAGATTTACTAATTGTGATCATTCCAAATTGGCTAGTCTTATTCTTTGAACAAAAGGTTTGAGCTACGAAATTGTCTTGGTAACAACAGTTTAAGATAACAGACAAAAGTATTATAGTAAATTGTCAACAATCTGGGGCCTGGGTCATAGTAGCAGGTAGGAACCCGCTACTAGCTAGAACAAACCACCCTGTATTGACAAAAATGTAACAAATTTGGCATGATAACTCAAAATCATGTAACGTGGGCTCAAAACACATGCTCTCAAATCCTGACTACTGTCTGTTTATTTAAATACACATTACAATACCCTGTAAGCCTAATTAACACAGAAGTGGTGGAGCTTAATGGTTCTTAGGGTTATTTATTCTTGCTTTAACCTAAACAATCTGTAGAAGCAAGAATTTTGTCTCTATGCCTCAGTGCAGGAAAACCAAAACCTGAAACACTGCTCTTTGGTGCCCTCATTGTGGCTGTTCGGGCACAACTCTCATAACAAAATACTATCTACACACCAAGTTTTAAAGTTTCAAGTGCCACCCTGATTTTTTAAATTACATTCAGCTGACTACAATACTAAAATTTAGGTAATAATACAAATTCCAAAAATAAAGCTACTCCAGAAACTTAGCTCATGATGTAGCTCTTTATGCATTAAGATTCTATGAACAATGTAGTGACCTTTGGCACAGTCATGCATCCAACTTTTCCTGAAACCCACTTGCTAAATCAGTGCACAGCATGTGCTAAATCTGACACCCTCAGCAGATAAAAAGAGATGGTCTTTAAGAACTGAGTAAACCCTCTCAAGTCTAGAGTAAGCTCTGTGCTGTATAGGATTGCTATTCTAGGTGTTATTGATTTGTCATAAAATGGAATGCTCTTGCACTTTATTGTTCTGGTAATGTTGTTATCCTATAGGTTTTCTCAGGTTTTCTTACTTTAGGTTGGAATTCATAAATGAATATAATGAGTTGATTTTTCAGGCATTTGACGTTTTTAACATAGTTATTATTCCTCTCTCTTTATCTTTTGTGACCAATTATCTGTTGATTATCTCTTACAATATTGTGCAAAAGTCTTAGGCACGTGCAAAGAAATGCTGTACAATAGAGCAAAGACACCTTCAAAAATAAAGAAATTAAATGTTTCTACATTACAAAATACTATAGAGTGCAGTAATAAACAGTAATAAATGAAACGAAGTCACTATTTGCTTTGACAGCCCATTGCTTAAAAAAAAAAAAAAAAAAAAAAAAAAGAGTAGTCTCAGGTACAGTTTCTACAGTTTTATAAGAAAATCAGCTGGTAAGTTTTATTGAGCATCTTGAGACTTTGACTGTTGCACTTGCTTCTAATTTTTGCAACAAAATGCAGCAGCCACCATTCTGTTTTTTTTTTTGTCTGAAATGTGGTCACTTACGTAATATGTTGCTTTCTTTACTGACATAAAAACTTTTTTCTGTAACATTTAATTTTGTGCTAAACTAATGTTTGGAAATCTAAAATACTTTTGTACTGGCTCGATAATGTAGGAGTCATCAAATAAAAATCTATAACAAAGTTTGTACTAAAAAAAAATGGGAGCCTAAGACTTTTGCCACAGCACTGTAAAAACTCTACAGTACACTAAAGTAAATTGACTCTTGAGTATCTGAGAATTGTACAAAAACCGCAATCACTTCTGAAAAAGGAAATAAGTTTCAAACAACCAATTGTATTGAACTGTGTAGTTTACTTTCACACCTCTGTCCTCTGATTTTGTGTCAGAATAAATGTGCTATTATCTAATATCAACAGACTTGCATGGCCCAAGCGATACCCTTCTTCAGTTGGTTCAATTGCTTCATCATTATCAGCCTGGAAGAATGTGGCTGTGGACACAGCATCCTTGCACTCATTTGATAAGAAATGTGGAGGTCATTGGAATATGTCAGCTTATGAATCATTGATTTAAGCCGAGTCGTGTCGTTACTTGTCACTTAAGCTTCAAGGCTTGGGTCAGATTCATTACGGAGTTAAGTTCTAAATTTCTCAATCACTGCTGAGGATGTCCTAATGAGACACCGTGTTCTGAGAAATACTGTAAAGACAAAAGCTCAGTAGAGCGCTGTCTTGAAAAATTACTTTCTTCATATATTGAGATATACACAGCTACATTTTTGTAACCTTTTGTAACTGTCGCCTCTGTCACAGTATCTGCTACTATTTATGAGCCTATCTAGCTATACAGACAGCAGAAGGAATTTTAATTACACTTGGATCAGTCTTAAGTGAGTTCATTGAAACCCCAAGGGAAAAGCCCTATGCATATGATAATCATACACGTTCCTTTAAAAATAAAATAAATCGAAAAAATAATTCCAGATATAAACCCATTTTAGACAAATAAATTAACATTAATATTATTCAACTTTCTATATAATTTTAGTTCAAATAAGCAGACCTAAAATAACCTTCAGCAATGGTAAATCATAGAAAAACAGCAGAATACATAACAGTAGGAACAATTTACCTCTCCATCTGAGTCCAGTGTCCACAGTTCTCAAGATGAGCCCTTGATAAATTGGGAATCTTCAAATTCAACACAAAAAAACACTGAATTAGTGCATTGTGTTTAATTGTGTTCATTGTGCTGTGTATAAAAGTTAAAACTTAAAAAAAAAAAAAAAAAACTAGGATGGCAGGCTTACTATTTTCTCCATGCCAGTGGAAAAAATGGGCAGAAGCACCTTGTCCTTCCCTGCAGTCACCATCAAAGCTGGCATAAGGATCTATATAATGGAAAACAACTTTCTGATGTACTGTATACTAAACATCATCACTAAGCAAAAATAATAACAATCATTTTTTTTAATTCCAGAAAAATCATCAGAATGGTCATTGCACAGCAAAACTCAAGCGAGGTCAGCCTCTAGATGAAGAGATATGTTTGAGAAAGGTAGCCTGTGCAGTAGAGCACTTCATCCCAGGCCTCTAAGGAACAGATGTTAGGGGATAGACAGCACAGCCCATCTGCTGTGTCCAGTGTGTTTGGTTGTGCTTCATGTCATATGGGTTTGCAGATGAGCAGAAAAGTGAGATGTTTTCAACAGTGTGGTGTTAGAGCCTCAATTTCCTGTCACAAAGCTGGAACACAGCTACAGGAACTCGCACACACTTGCCTTGCCCCTTGGCCTCGAACACATCCAGCGCCAGTTCCTCTCTCCATTCCGATACAAATTCAGAGGCCCCCTTGGACACAAACATTCTCTCAGTACAAACATGGAAACTTTAATGATGAAATGTGTGTATGCATAATTAGTGAGACTGGCAATTACAAAAAGAATTTAAGTTTACAAAAATAACTACTACAAGGGAAAGTTTCCCTTTCTGAAACAATAGTAAAACATATAAGTAAAACACTTTGTTTATCGTATAAAGACAATTAGTAATATTCTGCAGGTTAAGTGATCAATAAATAAGTGACAGCATTCTTAAGGAATGTAATCCCGAACATAAAGACTACATCGCTCCTGTCTCTGTGTACCTGAAACCACTCTTCCTGTACTGCTGGATGTAGTACTGCACCTCTGCCTCACTTAGGATAGCACTTCTGGGAACGTCTTCTGGCATTCCAACAAACAGACCACCTAAGAGGAAACATAGTTACAAAAAAACATTTAATAGACCGATGTTCATAATTTTATTCTCATAACACTTCTGTACTACTGAGTATTTGAGAGATTTGAATACCTGGACCATGTCCACAATGGCATACTACCATATTAAATATTATGTCACTACACCATTGGTGTCATTACTATTTAGGCATATTACTTATTTTGAAGTTTTAGACACTGCGTTGGTTACTATGTGAAAGTGTATTGACTTGTCATTCATGAACTAGTAATATTACAAATTCTACATCCTGTATTATTAACTGTTTAGTTGTTTTTAATTTTTTTTTTTCAAATTGTGCTTTACCATTTGCCTTTTTATGAAAACAATGGGAAGTACTACTGTGACCAGTGTTGTTAACCAGTGTTAATATTTGTTACTATTAATGTTAATATCAACACTATACTTTTAGGGGTTTGAACAATGTATCTAAACAATTAAAAAGTAAAGGGTGAGATTATTCATGTACAGAAAACATATACAGTGTTTTCACACATATTGTTTGTTTTACCTCTTTTTATGACTCCAGTCAAGTCCACTTGAGGATGTGTATCCTGCAACACATATCACAAATTACACAGATAAAGGAGAGAATATGCTGTGGGCTCCATGCAGTACAATACAACGATTACTGTAGAGCAACTTAAATACATGTTTTGGGTGCAAAATACCAAATGTAATGCACACCTGCCAAAATAAAAGCAAAAATCATCGAACATGGGTTTATTTTAAGAAAATGAATTATTGCTCTCTGGAGAAATAAAAGAAAAGTGTTTGCTGTAGCAGGAGATTGTGAGTTTGAATCCCGACAATGACATGACTGTCTGTGGCTGAGAAAAATTAGCCCAGCTCTCTGGTTAGGAGTAATTGTGTAGAGGATTTTGATTGGACAGTGACTCTATGATGTTATGGGAAGTCTACACTGCAGATTGAAATGCAGCTCGCTGTCATTTGGACAAATGCAATGAGGTTGACATTGCATTCTGAAGTGGGTTTTGAAACCAATTGAGCACAAAATTCCTTATTTGAAAATTAAGAAATAAATAAAACCCTGAATAGTTTGACATCTCATTATATGTGTTCCTTGTGTCACAATGGAAAATAACATCACTGTATATTGTGTAAAACAAATTTTAAAATTATAATGTCACATGCTTTGGATTTCACATTTTACCTCTATGATGATTGTATTTAAATGTGCTATAGATTCCTCACCATACAAGAAATGGCTTTTGTTAGTTCCTAACATATACTGTATACTTGTTACTGCTGCGATTATATACACTATATTTTGTAACACTATATGTTTATTTCACATTTCTGCTTACTGATGAGCTTTAACCTTGTGATTTTAATTACTTTAAAATGTTTGAAGAAAAATATGTATAGCTTTTCAGCTTCACATCTTGCTCTAATGAATATTTCCTGAAGAGGACATTGAATATTAATTGAAAAATGTGACTGATATGGTAGCTATCTGGATTTAATTGTTCCTAACAGATAGGATCTGTTAAGTCCCTGTGTTAGTATTTCTCATATTATTCAGAGAGGATTTAAAATAAATAAATAAATAAATCCATTGTGGAATTTCTGATCCAGTTATAGCATCAATCTACTCCACTGTGGATTAACTGACATTTATGGATGCAGTGTGTGTGTGGAAGGTTGAGTGGACACTACTACAATTAATGCCAGGTATTAGTCTGAGGTCTCCCGTCTTTGTGAGTGCCTGGTTTTCTCTATTTGACAGGAGCAAGAAAGAACATAAAAAGCAGCCATCAGAGCAGGGTACATGTCTGTGCCAAATACTCCTAATCCACACAGTCATTAGGATGTGCTATAGCTGTCTTAGCTGGGCTGAGTGATGAGCTGGCTGGCCAGGAGTGACTCATTAGTCCAGGAGCAGAGGCCCAGGTGAAGGACCTTTAAACAGCCCTCATTATGATCCCAAGTCACTCAGCCACAGCACCATAACTCTTGGATCTCAATCAGTATGGCTTTCTGATGCTCAAAATAAACCGTGGAAACCTGGACAGCCTGAAAATACCCAATTGTGATAAAGGTAATGCTTTGCATGTGCTCTCAAAGACTCACCAAGAGAGTTGGGATGCTTGCAATGCTGTTCTGTGATACAAGTCAAATGAAGACTATTGCATTTCTGTATTTTGTTGAATAAGTAACAGTGATTGGATAGCAACATCCTCATTTGAGCTCAGGATTTGAGTGAGCATCCTTGCTAGGAGCCTAATGACTTAAAAGCTGACCTTGGTGCTCCATACACCCTTAGCAACAGTACTGTCTGGGTGAGAAGTGCAAGCAGCTGGTAACAGAAGATGCCTTGATAATCAAATGTCAACACAGACTGTCATAATATACAGACAAATGTCAAAGCTTTACCCGGTCAACTCATTAGAAAATACAGCACAACGCACAAGTCACCTGTTGTATTGTTTTAGTTTCTCTAAAACAATGGTATTTAGACCCAGCTCTCGGCAACTGCACAGTGTATGCTAATGCAGTAAATAAACTGTGTTAGACTAAATTCACAAGGAATTTTGGCATCAGTGTTAGGTGAAAAGTACATGGTTTGTGCTCACCAAATAGACCTGTGCACACACTATCAGTATGCCAAGCAGAAGCTTGCCATGTGATGCCCTTATAGATTTTCAGCACTGGATACTTTCAGTCTTGGATACGAACTGACAAGTGCAATTCGTTTTTTATTCTCATCTTCTTCAACTTTGACCTTGAAGAATGAAGATTTTTACCTTTACTTTGAAATTTCACCTTCTCTTTGAAATCAATGCCTACTTCTCTCTTTTTTTAATTGATGAATGCCAAAAAGGCCTCGTGAATGTGACCTTAGATCAGGGAATACAATATAAAACATGGGAATGGGCAGGACTGTGATCAATGAATATCAGTTAAAAATAAAGCTCAAAAATAAAAAGACAAGAAGAAGCACGATACTAGAGACCTTCCTTTTTCTACAGTAGAATTATACAAAAGTACTGATGTTTGGTAGTAAGCCTGTTCAAAATATGGTTGTGGATTTCAACCAGAACATTGATATTCAGCAAGTGCAGAACGCTCTTTGGTGTGAGTATATTTACAAGTATATTAACACAATTAAAACCTCTAAAACTACATTATCATTAAAGAAACACAACACAAATATAGGTTAACCCTAAATGATGCATAGAGTCGTTACATGTTTTCAGTTTTCTACTAAACAACTTCTAGGCTGTACGAATGCATTCTACTCATTGGTGGCCCTGTTGTCACTTTCAGTAATTCAGTAATTCAGAATGCAGCAGAACCCATGTCTACCAGGAAGCATATTGCCCCATATACATTTCCTGCCTTGTTCCTCACTGACTACTGATGAATATCCTCTAAATCAAGCAGCCCTATTGCCACTGGCAGATATTTTTCTTAACTCTAAACTCTAGAATTTTGTTCCAGAGAACATTATCAGAATCCTGAATTCATCTAGCTTATTTATAAATATTGTTTTTTTTTCATTGTTTCTACATAAATTAGATCGATTTTCAGATAACAGCACAGGAAGTTTAGGCTGTGACATGAACAATGGGTAAATATTGATGCAGTCATTCTAATACTGTACATTAGTGTTTCTATAGTAACAGCTCATACAAAGGGACATGTACGGTTGACGTTCCACATAATCTAAGATAAACAATAAACTGATTTTTAAAAAGGTAGTTGTTTAACAAAGTAATTTGTATGAACATTGATGCTGTGAAGTTATTTTGTTAGGAATCATTTATTAAACATTTATGGAAGGAGGCTTTCCCTTTTCTGCATTTTCACAGGGTTGTGTCTGTGTGGGTGGGTGGGTGAGAGAAATGAGAGAGTGAGAGCGAGAGAGAGTGAGCAGCTGTAACATTAATAATTAAACATTTTAATTGTATGACAGCACCGTCTGTCATGTGTTATTCCTTACATAATTATTCTATTATTGACTAGATTGAACTAACTAATTAATTAATTAATCATTAAAACATTATTTTAATGTTTTCAGTGTAAAAGTACTACATCTTTTGATTCAAAAGACGAAACTGTTATATAAAATGATGAAAATTACAAGAAGAAGAAGAAGAAGAAGAAGAAGAAGAAGAAGAAGAAGAACCCTTAAACGTTCTATGATAATTTGTCACTGTAATGTTTTTCAGCAGCAACCTACACTCTGTCACTTACGTTCTCATAACTAGCAGTGAACAGCAGTTTGAAAGTTCTCTCCAGGTTCTTCTCCAGCTCAGCCTCCGCTACACCCTAGATAAACAGGGACATGTCACTCTCCCATTAACACCAAGCTTCATTCAGTCAATAGAGTGCTTGCAAAAATATTCATAACCAAATGTTGCTTTATCGTAAATGATTCTTGACATTTTGCAATCAACAAAACGTGTTGAGCATGAAAACAAGATAAGATAACAGTCCTACTCTGGCAAACAAAGAAAATAATAGTAAAGTTAATTTCCAAGTTTAAGTAAAAAAATTTAATCACATTTTTCAATTACAAAATGTTTTGCTTGTGTATTACTCATGACTGGTGGCACACTCAAGCTTTCAGGCCCAGAGACGCTTAAATTAATGTATGAGAGGAAATGCTTCAATACAGCATACTTTGCATTGAAGAAAAATGTGTTATGACTTATGCCATATTTAAATCCCCAAATGCTTATCTGTCTAATATAATCACACAATTTGGTGTAGTTTTCACAACACCAATGGACTGCTAATGCCCTTCATAATAAGGAATAAAAATGTCATTCTTAAAAGGACAGTTTGCCCAAACACAAATCCTTAATACTCACGATAATACAAATATGCCTATTGATAATTCAATGTATAATTCAATTCATGCCTAAAGACTAGATTCAACATTGTCAGAGCTGGAAATTGCTAGGCATAAGCTATGTATAATAACCTACAGAAATCTTTAAACAGGAATTTACACTGCCATGTCCAGCCAGAGTAAAAGATTAAAATGACCTTTCTTCTGAAGGGCCTGAAAACTTGTGTTACTGATCAATTTCCTGATAAATATTAACCAACAAATACCTAACAAGTAAAAATAAGCTTTCTGTTGTTTTCCTTCAACTCATCAGTGCTTGCATAAATGTATCGCATATTTCAGATGTTTTGGTTTTTGTTGTTGTTGTTGTGTTAAGTAATATACAATACAATTTGATTAAAACAAACGCTGAACAATTTAGCAAGAAAAATATTTCACTCACAGGCTCCTGGAAGTAAATTTGATATTCAAAGACTGGTATAGACTTAAGTGTCTGCATTGGGTTTTTGTTTGGATCCACAGGGAAAAGAGGAGTGTTGAGAGAAGCCACAGCCCTTGAGTCAGAAAGAACGATAGTTAGATATTTTTCCACCAACAGTAAAACTATGCAGTGATATCAGAGTCAGCATAACCTGAATTTGTAACATTTGAGAGAAGAATATGTGTAATATGATGTTTTTCATTGTGAATATTACAATTATATAATACATTGTGATACCTCAGTGATAAGAAAGTAATCTGTTGTATGGTCCTTCATAGAACCTATAATAGCTCCTCTAGTGGGGCAACTGAAGAACATTCTTTTTTAAATCATATATCATAAAATAAAACGTGACCTTCCCAGAACTTGCTAAATACGTAACATGTTATCTAAACTGGAACAACACTGGGACAAGTCATGCTGTTAGAGTTGTGTACATGACATACATACCTCAGTCTCTCTGGGTAATACAAAGCCATGTTCCATGCAATAACACCACCCCAGTCATGACCCACCACAGTAACCTGTGCAAGGCCCTGAGTTTGATAACAAAGATGGCATTTAAACCTCATTAAACAACCATTTTCTGCTGCAAGATGCTCAGCTTGTTTTTTTCCTAATCAGCCCAGGACTAACCTTGAATTTTTTTCAACCTCTGTCATAATCACTCACATTATCATTAAGACATAATCTGTAGTTTTGACAAATGTGTACAAATGAATTCCAAACATTTTAGTGCCTTGTTCATCTTACAGGGTTCATCTCTGCCACAAAGTAATCTGTCAGTTAATGCAGGAGCATCCAGTAGTCCAGTAGTCAGTCATCGCTCAAATTAAAATACAATCCCCCCAACCACCAGCTCAATTAACTTTATTTTAGACAATATTTATTTGATTAAACTGGCAACTGCAGTGCATAATGAGTGGATAATTAGCACCTTCAGACTAGAATGACAGTCCTGCGACATCCCCAGGCACCTTAATCACATCACGTCAATCTTGACTTCACCATCAAATAAGCCATAAAATAAGCACTTTGTTTGCAACTCATCTCAGAACTTAACTGAAACCAAATTATTTTGTCATTTCAGACTGCAGAAGAGCTTCAAACACACCAGTTCATTTGGAATGAGAGACAGGTAGTTATGTAGGAAGGAATATTGTTAAAGGAATGTGAAAAGAACCATAACATGTGCTGGTAGTTACTTGATGTTATAGGGCTGTTTTTGAAACAAATATATAGAAAGCTCTAAAAAGAAATTAACAAGGCATGACAATACTGAGTAGTAGTGTCTCATATACAGTATCTCACAAAAGTGAGCACACCCCTCACATTTTTGTAAATATTTGATTATATCTTTTCATGTGACAACACTGAAGAAATGACACTTTGCTACAATGTAAAGTAGTGAGAGTACAGCTTGTGTAACAGTGTAAATTTGCTGTCCCCTTAAAATAACTCAACACACAGCCATTAATGTCTAAACCACTGGCAACAAAAGTGAGTACACCCCTAAGTGAAAATGTCCAAATTGGGCCTAAAGTGTCAATATTTTGTGTGGCCACCATTATTTTCCAGCACTGCCTTAACCGTCTTGGGCATGGACTTCACCAGAGCTTCACAGGTTGCCACTGGAGTCCTCTTCCACTCCTCCATGATGACATCACAGAGCTGGTGGAGGTTAGAGACCATGTGCTCCTCCACCTTCCATTTGAGGATGCTCCACAGATGCTCAATAGGGTTTAGATCTGGAGACATGCTTGGCCAGTCCATCACCCTCACCCTCAGCTTCTTTAGCAAGGCAGTGGTTATCTTGGAGGTGTGTTTGGGGTCGTTATCATGCACAACGTCTCTAATATCCACTATCTCCGTTATGTTGTCATGGAGGAGTGGAAGAGGACTCCAGTGGCAACCTGTGAAGCGCTGGTGAACTCCATGCCCAAGAGGGTTAATGCAGTGCTGGAAAATAATGGTGCCACACAAAATATTGACACTTTGGGCCCAATTTGGACATTTTCACTTATGGGGTGTACTAACTTTTGTTGCCAGCAGTTTAGTGGCTGTGTGTTTAGTTATTTTGAGGGGACAGCAAATTTACACTGTTACACAAGCTGTACACTCACTACTTTACATTGTAGCAAAGTGTCATTTCTTCAGTGTTTTTACATGAAAAGATATAATCAAATATTTACAAAAATGTGAGGGGTGTACTCACTTTTGTGAGATACATACTATGCATGTGTTCACCCAGCAAAAAAGCACTCAGTGCTTCAAAGTGTTAAAATAAATATTTTAATTACTCAAATTAATGTGACATGGAAGAAATATTGCACATATAAATTGATTTCAAAAGCACTGCAGCTGGGTTTGACAGGTCTAATTTGCATCTTCTATTTTGCATAGAGATCTGCTCTAAGTGTATTTCACAAATTTTCATTTGTAGAACACAATTTCTGCTGGCTTGCAGAACTTGAACTGTCAAGTGACTCAGTCTGTAGGCACCAGGGAGGAGTAGTGTAATGGGGTAAATATTATATACATACCAACCTATCCAGAAAGGTCACCAACTCCTACAGGCAGCCAAAGAAATAAACATTGTCCAATTATTTTCTCTGAAATCTCTGTGTTCAGTTGGGGCTGTGTGCTTTTGCTTACCCGTAAAATATTTTCTTGAGAATACTCAGCAATATCTGCAAAGAAAGCTGGGAGTAAGATCAGTGTTGTGTGGCTTAACTCTTCATATCTTAATGTCAAGAAATTCACAAAGAAACCAATAACTGGAGATGGAAACTACCCAATAGAACATTTCCAGGTGAACATTTCTCAGGATCCCATAAGGGAGTACTCAGCATATAAGGTATTAAAAGGGCACAGTTCTCATTTTCATTCTCAGCATGATGTCTAAATCATACAACAAGAATAGTCAGAATACATTAAGGTAGGTGTTGCACTTGCCTAGACACCCACATCTAATGTTTAAAATGAACATGTATGTCACAGGAGAAATATATA
>JAFFST010051814.1:0-18882 GCA_022414735.1 Noturus placidus | reverse complement strand
ACTTAGTCTGGGTCTTTTGTTGAATGTAAATGTGTTTAGACCTCTGTTTATGTGTTTCGACTCTGTCTCCAGTTAGATCCTGTTTCTGCGTTTTGATTCCTGTCTCTGTGTCACGGTGTCGGTGTTTAGTCCTAGTGTTAGTTTCATGCTATGGTGTTTGCTTAGCTTAGTGTTTGTTTCTTGTTTTGTGTTGTTATATAATAAACTCTAAAGAAAAATCCCACGATTGCATCCGCCTCCTTTACGCGAACGTGACACAGATGCTGAAAATCCATTAACGTTCTTCTGTACATTTTCTTTTACGTTCACATTCTCTGAATGTGCAGCCTTCAGGGAAAACCAAGTAAGAGATATAGCTGTGAGCATCACTTTCAAGTTCAAGCACTTTAACTGCATGCATAAAAATACATTATGGATTATTTAAAAAGCATGTAAGCACTTGTATACAATCAGCATTCCCCTTCTCTTACACTCAGTACCAAGGGCGTAACCATGTTACGGACATTGGGGGGGTCCAAGCGCTTGGATATTGGGGGGGGGTGCTTACCCACCACCCCCCGCGCACAGCCAAACTTCCAAAATTTCATACTGAAAATGTGCATATTTAGAACATAGTTTTAGGATTACAGTTACTGTTTGAATTCACGTGAGTGATTGAAGTGTGAGTGATAGAAGCTCCCACAGTATGGGGAAGCTGCTAATATACATCACCGAACTTGTGTTGAGTCTGGGCGAAACCAAGTGTACAATTGGAGGGGGATCAACACACCGATTTTCCTTATCAAACGTGAATATGTTAAAAAAAAAAGAATAGACATAAATAATTAGACAAATAAAAGAAATAGAATAGTTGAAGAAAAGACCAATCTGTTGGCAGGGAAAATTAAAGCGGAACATATAGAAAATATTTTCTCCTGTATATTGGGGGGGCAGATTGGTATTTCCTCAACATTGGGGGGGGTCATGACCCCCCCCCAAAGAGTGCGTGGTTACGCCCATGTACTGAGTCACGTCCATTTACATGGACAACAATAATCCAATATTAACCCAATTAAGACGATACTCTGATTAAGAAACTACTTATGTAAACAGCAATTTTCACTTACCTTAATCTGATTAAAGTCTTACTCTAAGTAAACACAAATGTGGAATATTTTAGTGCTTAGCACGTCCTCCTCACACCTCCAGGGTCTGGGGTTCGAGTCCCACCGAGGCCATGTGTGTGCGGAGTTTGCATGTTCTTGCATGTGTGCCTCCGGGTACTCCGGTTTCCTCCACCAGTCCAAAGACATGCATGGTAGGCTGATTGGCGTGTCTAAAGTGTCTGTAGTGTATGAATGTGTGTGTGAGTGTGTGTGTGATTGTGCCCTACGATGGACTGGCACTCCGTCCAGGGTGTACCCCGCCTTGTGCCTGATGCCTCCTGGGATAGGCTCCAGGTTCCCCATGACCCTGATAAAGGAGTAAACGCTAGAAAATGGATGGATGGAATATTCCTGTTTTAATCACATTATCGACGTGTATTACAGACATGTACACACCTTAGTCACATTAAAAACATCGTGTGAGAGTTTTCACCGCATTTTGCAACAGGACACGTACATACACGGCAGCGCTCAACCGTTTGACGGCGAACAAGAAATCACATACTTACCTTCTATACTGATGGAGAAATACACATATAGAGTAGGTGAAATACATCCGTCTTGGCTACTATATATTAGGTAAGTCTGCGGTTTGGCACACAGCCCATGGCTTCAAGCAGTCGTCTATTTGTACGTACAGCATGACAAATAATTAACAGCACTTGAAGCTTTCATAAAATTAAAAATAAAAAACACCAAATACGAAGACCAATTGTATGTCGATACGTGAATTTCTGGAGGGAAGTCGGACATGAAAGTGAACATGATCTGATCAGAACAGAAGGAAAGATAATGGACTCTACATGGCTCTGCAGCAGCTAAAACCAGACAATGGTAGCTTAGCTTTGTCTCCGCTTGTTGAGTTTGTTTTGTTACTTATTTATTTAAAATGGTTTTATATAAACCTTAATTTTTTTCTGTTGTGTAGGAGCCCATGGACGCTCCCTTTCAGTAGCATTACTGCTAAGTGTGTACAAAAATTATGAGTGGCTTGATTAACGGTGCTTTCAGGATGACTGGCCTAACAGCACCAAACTAGACTAGTAAGAAAAGTCTAATATTTTGTCTTGTAGTCTTACACACAGTGACAACACCCGAGACATGGTTCATAATAAATCCAACGTTTTATAATGATTGACGCGAACTTTCACGTTGTAGTGTGTTTTTGTAAAATGGTAAATGGTAAATGGCGCACTTATATAGCGCTTGGATCCAAAGTGCTTTACACTGTGTCTCATTCACCCATTCACACACACACTCACACACCAATGGTAGCAGAGCTGCCATGCAAGGCGCTAACTTGCCATCGGCAAGGTTTGTAGGTTTGATAGGTCTTGAAAGAAACTTAAGTAAAGCAATCAGTAATTTAATCAAATTACACTTATTAAGTAGTAATTAATCATCTGTAGTAGATTACTTTTTGAGTAATTTACCCAACACCGATGGTATTCGTGTGAGTATTTAATGAAAGAATAACGTTTTCATTCCACAAGTTTTATACTGATTTATTCCACATCAGTCTGAACAAAATCTTTTTAACATCATGATTATTTTAACAATGGTTTAATAATAATAATAATAATAATAATAATAATAATAATAATAATAATAATAATAATAATAATAATAATAATAAGTTTAAATATAAATAAAAAAACAAATAGTGTATGTTTAACAAATTACTGCAACATCTTTTATTGTATTTATTTTATGATAATCTTTAGTGGGTTTTAAGGCTCCTGCAGGTTTCTCTTTCAGCATAAACAAAAGTAAAGTAATCCTGCTATAATTTACTCTTACAGACACTGTGTACTCAGTTTAAACCTATTTTCTATAACAAAAAAACATTGCTTATTTAATACTTTATCTTTATTCATACACACATCTGACATGCAGTTTTAAAGTAGCACAAGATTATATTGATTAAGGAATCCACAGAATATCCGTTATTTATTGCATGTCTGTTTAAAACAACATATCCAGTGATAAGTGGTTTTATTCTTAGAGCTGTTCTGCTTCGAGGCACAGATGTCTGCCAATCGCTGGCTGTTCTCCTTCAGCTGATCGAGGAGCCTTGGCATGTCATTGTTGTAGAGGAGCTCATTCCCTGTGATTTTCTCCCGCACAGAACACCCAGGAGGTGGACGGCTCTTCTCACTTTCTCCTGGAACTCAGCTACAGACTTGATCTGCTTCTTCACCTTCTGGATTTCTTCATGCGTCTGCTTCAGCTTGTTATCTTTCCCACTGATGTCACACCTGGTCTGAGAAATCTTGGACTCGTACTTGAACACTTTACTTTGGTATTTTGTCACTTCAGCATCAGACTTTCTCACTTCCTCTTCAGTCTCTCTGATAGCATGCACTGACTGAGCCATTTCAACAGCACCAGCAGTAACCATGGCAGCACCTGTACAGAGAAGGAAGATATGAAATAGTCAGAAGTAACATTCACACATGATTATGATAATGTACAGTATCTAACAATTCTTATATCATTATCTGTATCTATATGCTGTAATTCTCACCTGCGATCCATCCAACAACTGGTATAACTAACAGCCCCGCCCCAACACCTGTGACTATTTCAGCATTGTGTTTCCTCCTTTCCTGGTTCTGAAGTATCTGTTCTGTTGAATTCAGGTTTGTCCTGGCCAGTTCCAGAGCTCCCTGAGAATCTGTGAGTAATTTTTCACTAGATGCCTGCTCTCTTCTCAAGTTCTCTAAGGTTTTATTTCTATGATTGATCTCACGCACCAGGTTTCCTTCATCTTGTGTAAGTCTTTCCAAGTTTTCATCCAGACTTTTTAACCCTGAACTGGCTGTCTGCTCTGACTGCTCCAGGAGTTGATGAGCCCGCACTATCTTCTGTCTGATGGAGTCATAGTTGGAGCATTGCCCAGTATAAATACACTGCAGCTTTCCATTTGTGGCACTGCACCATTTGGGTTAAAGCACTGGTGCATCCTCCACACATTCACTGAAGACGATCAGGATATCAAGGTAGGAAGAAGGACACTGTTCTGAACTAATTTTTCACTTTACTGCACACATTTGATCATTTTTATATAGGAATGCAAGATTAATTATCAGACAATTATTTAAAAGCCATTGAATTCTTAATAATAATGTAGAACCCTGTGTGTGTGTGTGTGTGTGTGGGTGTGTGTGTGTGTGTGTGTGTGTGTGTGTGTGTGTGTGTTTACATTTTTACAGAATTTTATTTTTTACAGTTTTAAAGAATTTTACAAAAGTACTTTAAAATTTCTAGGGGGTCTGAGAGAATTTTTTTTTTTCAAAAACATTGCTAAAGCATTCATTTCTGGTGATGTTGGGTGTAGTATTCATTTACATTTACATTTATTAATTTAACAGACACGTTTCTCCAGAGCGACACTCACACATAAGTGATACTGTATATCAAGCGGAGAACAATAGAAGTAGTGCTACTGAACAAGATCTTTAAATTGAGTTACAGAAAAGCAGAGTGGAGGTGTAAGTGTCAGAGTAAACATTTAATTATTTATTTATTGTGTGTGTGTGTGTGTATATATATATATATATATATATATATATATTGTCACGACGGACCGACAGCCGACGGACACTGTAAGAAATTCGCTCCTTCTCCGACTTCCAAACACACGAGCCGGAAGACCCGTCACGGAGGGGATGAGCCACCGATGGCACTAATCTCTTTCTCTGTGTTCTCTCTCTCACTTCAGAAGCTTCGGGCACCGACGCGTAGCAGCTCTGGTGACTCCTTCCGGTACAGCGGCGGCCACACGGGAACACACCCCCCACAAGTCACGGGATTCCCTCAGAGCCCCGGGAACATCGCAGCATCAGCTACAGGCACGCACCTATCTCCGGTCACGCCCACGCACCCCGTCGCTCTGCTCACCACACCGTAAGGGAGAGAAAACCACATTCAAAATAAATACCACGTCACTGCCCTCCTGTCTCCCACCTCGTCTGTGTCTGTGTTACAGCGCTTGCTGAGCTAACATCCTTACAATATATATATATATATATATATATATATATATATAATTTTTATTTATTTTAAAGGTTGAGGTAGGGGGCGCTGTTCAAGTTCTTTTAGGTGAGTATCAAGGCCTTGAATTTGATGTGGACAGCTACAGGAAGCCAACGGAGGGAGATAAAGAGGGGTGTGACATGGGTTCTCTTGGGCTGGTTGAAGAAGAGGCGTGCTGCTGAATCATCTGAACGGGTTTGATGGAGCTGGCTGGGAGGCCCGAGAATAATGAGTTGCAGTAGTCCAGTTTTCAGATAACAAGAGCATGGACTAGTATCTGTGTGGCTTGGTCGGTGAGGTAGGGTCGGATTTTTTTGATGTTGTACAGGATGAATCTACAGGACCGAGCAGTTGTTGAGATGTGGTCTGTAAAGGTCAAGCTGTCATCAAGAGTCACCCCAAGGTTCCTGGCCATCCTGGTTGGTTTGAGTGTGGTTTTGTCGAGCTGTACAGTGAGGTTGTGGTTGATTGAGGGACAGGCGGGAATGGCAAGAAGCTCAGATTTTGCCAGGTTGAGCTTAAGGTGGTGTTCCCTCATACAGACCGAGATGTCCGACAGGCAGGCAGAATAAATATTTATTTATTTGTTTGTTCATTTTCTTTAATCATATTATATAACAAACAGTAATGTAAGGCTCCTTTGATATTTTTGCGATATCTGGGATATTTGTTTATCTTAAGATTGTAGGAGGAGCACAATGAGGGGGTGGGGCATATGATAGAAGAGGATTTGCAGGATATTTTCAGTTCAGCTGGTGTTACAATCAGCCTTCATGTTTTAAATAATTAAAATGTTGTAAATAGTAATGTTCAATGAATAGGAAAACATATTTTCAGACGTTTCTACTGTAAAATACCTCATGAGACAGTTGTTTATCAGGATAATTTTAGGGACTAGCAACGCCCCTAGAGTGCCCCCCACACAAATAGTAAACACTTCCTGGGTCATTTATTTAATGGGCTTTTCTTCTGTTCATGTATCTTATGAAAATATTGTTTATTTTCAAATTTACAATATATTATTGCATTTTCAAATCGTTGCTGGAAATTTGGTTTGCTACAAACTTAAATAAAAGCCAGGGTCTCTTCTCTACTCCAGCATGTTGTAAACTGAGTGTCATCACGTGTCGGAAACAGACACCCCAGACATGTTTTAGCCTCTCTGTCTCTAGACCACGCCCCCTGTTACCACACGAACATAAGACCCTACTGAATTCATAACACTTAACTGCTGAAAAGCAAAAATCTCTATTTGTTTTGTATCAACTTCCTTGAAATGCAAAGTAGTTTCATGTGCTAAGAGATTCATACTTTCAAATCTACATTCACAAAAAAAAAAAAAAATAATTAAGCAACTGTATTCAAATAGCTGAATGCACACCTTCACTAAAAGTTTAACTGAATATCAAGGTAAGAACTATGAGGTTACTGTCATGAATGTGGGATTGAGGTGGAAGCAGACTTGTGTTTTAATATTTATTGAAATGAAGAACAAAACAACAAAACAAAGACACTAAGACTAATCTACATAAACACTATGACATAAAACAAACACTAAGGCTAATATACATAAACACTATTGCACGAAATGAAACAAACCAAACACTAAGGCTAACCACAAACACCGTGACACAGAGACGTGAGTCTAAACAATGAAAGACAAAGACTATGTGAAAACAAGGACTATATATATACACACACACACACACACACACACATCAGTGTAGCCACCAGGGAGAACCATGACCAGCAACGGTGCAGTGCCTGCACACAGCCACCAGGGGGAACCGTGACAGTTACACCTAACATTTTGATTATTGAACACATTTCACTCATCTTATAGAATTTAAAATGCCTCGTCAAATAGTCCATGTAAATGTCACTTTCATGGAGTGTTAATGTTGGAGGTGAATCTTAGATTCTGATTAATGTTCAACTCATTCACTTGTGTGGTATTTATCATGCAAATATTTTAGTTCAGTTAGATGTGAAAGATGTAAACACTCTACTCCTACACATGTGTCCACCAACTAACTTGGTGTGTACACCAACTCCATCAAAAATCAAGGGTCTCTGTTTTATATTATTGTTTGTACAACAGTGATGTTGAACACTTTTATCAAAACTGAAGATTTAGTACTCAACATTTTTGGCTACGGGCACAGAGTATAATGCACACCTAGTATTTTAATGTCCATGAAATTTAGTATACAAAATAACAATAATTCCACCTGAACTAAGTCCATTTATTTTTGAAATGCTTGCATTGCACCTATTTTACATTAATATTGTGTATTTTAAAAATCAATTCATTTTAACTTTGATTTAGCAGGAAGAAGGAAGACATGAATTCTGAAGACTGAGCGAAGACTGAGCGAGTGAACATCTGTTTGGCACACAGACACACTAGCTCTTTTTCATCATTCACTCACAGCCCTAAACTCAGCAAGTCAAGCTGAATTTCAGAACATTTAGGGGCAATAATAAGATGCGTGTTCCCACTGATTGGTCACTCTTACCCAACCCCAATTCTCTCACAAACAGACCTTGATCTACAGCTCCACTCTTCTGGGTTTTCCACAAAATTTTTCAGAGTGGGGGAAAACTTTAATGCTACATCACGCATAGAGATTGTACATAATTGTGTGCATCAAACCTTTGAGGTAACAGTTTGGGAAAGAACCACATATGGGTTTGTATCACGGAATGGGACTCGAGTCAGAAGCAGGCGCAGGTCAATGTCTTTATTTTAACAGGTGAATCAAACTTTAAATAAGAAATATGACCTTTAAATAAGAAACATGATCAAACTAAAACATGGGCACCTGTGGCAGATTAAAGACATACTTTACTAAACAATACAGAACCAGGAAGTGCATGAACCAAAAAAGAAAACCAAAAAAACAGCGGCTGTGCCGCAATGCCGTTTGCTAGCGACGTGTAACAGAACCCCACTACAAAGGTGCTCTTGCCCAGAGCACCAGTAAACCCCCCTCCAATGGGAGAGTTGTCCTTTGCTGCCACGGAAAATGAGGTAGCCTCCGTCGGGCAGCAGATGGGTGGAGCAACATCCAGACCGGAGTTGAAAGTGGGGGCACCGCCCCGGGTGGGGATGTACCACTGAACACTGCCCACGGCGGCACGAGAACGCTGGGCACCACCCCCGTGGCTCTGGAACGCTGGACACCACCCACGGATGCTCTGGAATGCATGGAACCACCCTCTGCGGCTCTGGAACGCATGGTGCCTCCTTTGGCGGCTCTGGAACCCTTGGCACTGCCTTCGGCATCTCTGAAACGCATAGGGAAGTCCCCGGCGGCTCTGGAACGCATGGCATAGCCCCCAGCGGCATCCCTTGCGGGACTGGAGAGCAGGCCAGCCTCCCCAGCTGTGCAGGGCAGCAGGATAGCCTCCTCGCCCACTGACACCTCCCCCTTGGTCTCAGGCTGGAGCTCTGCGGCTGCCGTGCTGACTGGATGTGGAGGGCCAGAGGTTGTCAGGTTCACCCCTGGCTGGAGTTTCAATGCTGAGACCTCCTCGTAAACCTCAGGCTGGAGCTCTGCAGTTGCCGTGCTGACAGTAGATGGAGGTCCAGAGGTTGCCATGTTTACCTATAGTTAGAGCTCCATGGTTGAGACCTCCTTGTAGGCGTCAGGCTGTAGTTCTGCAGTTGCCATGCTGATGGTAGATGGAGGTCCAGAGGTTGCCATGTTCCCCTCTAGTTGGAGCTCCATGGCTGAGACCTCCTCCTAGGCCTCAGGCTGGAGTTCTGCAGTTGCCATGCTGACGGTAGATGGGTGTCCAGAGGTTGCCATGTTCACCTCTGGTTGGAGTTCCACGGCTGAGACCTTATCGTAAGCCTCCAGCTGGAGCTCTGCTGTCATTGGTGCCCCCCCCAAAAAAGTTCTGGGCCAGCCTTCGCCTCCAGACTAGGGAGCGTGGTGCAATTCACCTGCCATGGGGGGCTCCAGCACTTCGAGTGGATCTGCTGGATGCATTGCACGGCGGGGATCTCTGGCAGCAGGGACGGGTTACATGGCACGGGAGGCGACATGGCACATACCCCGGCTTGCTGTAGCAGCGCCTGTTGCACCATCAGACATTTGAGCTGAGCCAGTTCCTCATTGATTTGTTCCCGGAGTGCCGCGGACATCGACATTGTGCATGGACTGGCTTGCTGCAACAGCTCTAGTTGTGCTACCTGATTAGCAATCCGTGCCAGTGCTCCGTCGATATACAGACTCCTGCCCCAGTAAATTTTGCTCAGTTCGGCTTTCATTTTGACCTGCTGCTTCTGTAGATGCGGCGCAGCATTCTGTCATAGAACGGGACTTGAGTCAGAAGCAAGCGCAGGTCAATGTCTTTATATTAACCGGCATAGCAAACAAAAAACAAACACATGAACGAAAACTCAGAAAGTCTTGGGTTAGTACTCATTCTACTAAGGATACTAAAGATGCTAGAGATACTGATACTAGAAATATTAATGATGCTAGAGACACTCACGATAGTAAAGATAATGACGATGATATAGATAATACTGCACGAAGTGTGCAGTAACCAAGGGGTTTAATTAAGAAACTAAATCAAACTAAAACATGGACACCTGTGGCAGATTAAAGACATACTTAACTAAACAATACAGAACCAGGAAGTGCATGAACAAAATAAAGAGTCACGTCTCTAGTCATCGGCTGCGCCGCAATGCCATCTGCTGGCGAGGTGTAACAGTATGATGGTCAGGGGTACACATACTTTTGGCCATATGGTTTATATGCAGTGTATATGTGATCTGTGCATAGAGTACACACAGAAATATATTTATATTATGTATAATGTACATTATAAGAGTGGAGTGCAACTTAAGTAACTTAAATAGCGAAGTGAAGGTGTTCCGGTACCTGGTTGGAGGCAAGCGCGGGCAAACGGGACTAAAGTGCGAGGATCAGGCAGAAGACGAACACGACTGACAGCAGCCGGTCAGGCGATCGAGCAAACAATCCAAACAGGGCTAGGCAGGGGATCATAATCACATACAGTATGGGTGTGATGGTCAGGGGTACACATACTATTGGACATGTAGTGTATATGCAGTGTATATGTGATATGTTTATATCACAGAAATATATTTATATTATGTATAATGTACATCATGTGCACTAATAACTGTGTCTACAAATGACACTCTTAAGTGAAGTGGAGTGCAACTTAAGTTAACGTAAATAGCTAAGTAATTTAATTTAATTTAAGTAAAACACTCAAAAATAAATTAATTTAAGATGTATTTAAACAGACTAATTACAATGGAGTAATTACAAATACAGAGCTGAGTTGGCTTGGGTTTATGAACTGTGTTTCATTTGCTCGTGCTTAACTGTAATAATGTAAACCACATAATATGAAATTGTAGAGGCTCCTGAATCCACTGGCCATCAGTGTTGTGTCTGGGGGGTGGAGACGCTGACAGGTGCAGATAATTATGTATTTTATTTTTGTGTAACATGCAAACAAGGCAAGATCAAAGTTATGATACAGGAAGTAGTCAGGTGATGTGCAATAAGAGTAACCAGGATAAAAGACAAAGACATGAACCAATAAACCCTTAAAGGAATCATAACCACAAAACACTATGGCAAGATCATTAGGCTTCTTATCGCAGGTGACACAGAGCGATACTTCCCCATGTGGTGGAATGACTGTCCTTTTATACTGTTAGCATGATTGTGTAAATGAGTCCAGGTTTGTGCAGTCAGTAGGAAGTTGAAGGTGATGGAGTCGTGATGGCTGTTGGGTGGTGTAGTCTTCAGCAGTCATGTTGGAGGCAGCTCTGTTTGAAGCATTACCAATCTCAGCATTGATGTGACATTTTGTACCAGAAGGCAGGCAAGGATATAGGTTATAAACCCACAGTGTTTTTATTTTGTTTGTTTGGATTACAGAGCTTGGCAGAAAACCTCAGCCGCACCTTCACTAAAAGTTTATCCAGACATCAAGGTAAGAACGTTGATATTACACCTAATATTTTACTTCCTGATCACATTTCACTCATCTTATAGAACTGGGTATGGCTCTTCAATGTCAAGTTCCATGCAGCTTCATGCAGAATTGATGTCTGAGATGAGTTTCAGTGTTATAATCTTAAAGTCTGTATAATGTTCAACACATTCACATCTCATTTATTTGGTGTGGATCAATCAAACATTTTTAATTCAGTCAGTTTTGACAGATGTAAACACTCCACCTGTACTTGTGCATCCACCAAATAACTGAACCCCACTCCACTAAAAGTCAGGGGTCTCAGCTGTTGTCTACGTGCAACATGGTTCAGATTTTTATTGTAGTTTGCACCGTAGTGATGTTTTATCTCAGATGTTTTATGACTTTTATCACAAATGCAAATTTAGTTTAGTTTTCAGTACTTATCTTTTTTTTTTTGCTATGGGCGCAGAGAATAATGCACACCTACTATGTTCAGGTCTTTATAAAATTTAACATACCAAAAAAAGTAAGTTATTTCACCTGAACTAATTTAATTTATTTCTAGAATCCTTGCAGTGCATTCACTTAATTTCCATTAAATTGTTTAAATACATTATAATTAACATTGTTCAATTTTAAATGAACAGCTCCATGATGGAGCACAACATCTGAGAAATGTTTTTGTTGTTTATTACCTATATTTTAATGTTGTACATTTGTATATGTTAATATTGTGTATATTAAATGTACAATCAATTCATTTTCTTTTTGATTTAGCAGGAAGAAGGAAGACATGGATTCCCAAATTGCAAAGAAAAACCAAAGCCTCACCACAGCCGAGGAGATGAGGAACCAGACCAAGCTTGTGATGCAGCCATACACAAACTGGGAGGAGTATCTGACTCCTGCTCCACTCTCCATAGCCATCCTGGGAGAGCTGGTCTTCATCTCCTCCAATGACGATTTCTCCATTAACAAGAACCCACCTAAAGATGGCTACAAGTACATCAGATACCCAGATTCATTTCGTGCCTGCCTCATGCAGGTGTGTAACTCCGGCTGGTGGGCTTTCAACGAGGCCCATAAGAACATGGATAAGATTAGACTCCACACCATGGCAGTTCCAGATTACATGAACACAGCTGTGAAGATCCTGTTCCAAGACAATGATGAGGTTGTTCAAGCCCACCTCCCTGATCAGCTGGAGAACATTCGTGTCATTGCAGATGACTGTCTTGAGTTGGCCAAAGCAACAGAAAAGCAGTTCACTGATGTCATCAATATTATCCAAGAACTGCTGGAAGCGTGTAAAAATGCTGAGTGTTTTTATGGGGAGGAGCTGAATGAAATCAAAAAGAAACTGGATGAGGCCAAGCTGAGGAAACGGTCATCAGAAAAAGCTGCTAAACTCTCAGAGAAAGCAATGAAAAGCATGAAATGGCAACTTCAGGAAGCACAGGAAAGTTACAAAAATGCAATGGATTCTCTACCCTGTGGATGGGACATTGTAGGTATGAATGTTGTTACAGGAATAACTGAGAGCGTCACAGCTCTTGTTACTGGACTCATAGCCATGAAGACACAGCCAGTGATCCAAATCTGTGAAGCTCCCAAGAACATTTCTGATACAATACAATATATTAAAGGCCAAGAACCTGCTGCTGATTATGTTGATTTAATTAATATATATAGCAAGTCTGCAGAAATCCTGATGTGCACAGAGAATATACAAAAGTTTGTGAAGGAGAACACGATTGAATGGAAAGACTTGTATGATCAAAAGAATAAAGTTACAGTAACAGATTTCCAGGCATCAGATCAGTTCAAACGAATCAAGGAGAGTTTAGAAAAAAGCCCAACCTGCAAAGCAAACAAGAAAGCCCAAGAAATATGTGATGAGGGCATTGAGATCTGTGAAGAACTAGCAGAGTATGCACCTGAGGAGAAATGTGAAAATGCCAAAACAAATAAGTTGATTAAAAGGATCAGAAAACTAACTGAATCAGCTCGCATTTTCGACAGCAAAAGTAAAGACGTCACAAAGTCTCCTGCCCTGACACCCAAACCACCAATGATGTATAAAGAAGAAAGTAAATCTGTGAAGATGAACGATTCACAATGGGCATCAGAGAATGCCAGGTTCAAGATAGAGCAGGAGCGTGCTCAATTGGACAAGACCAGAGAGGACTATCAGAAGAGTTTAGAGAACATGGAGAAGAACCAAAAGGAGCTAACGGAAATCCTGATCACAATGAGGAACTGTGAGGTCAAAGAGATAGACTTCAACACCACCCTAAAAATGCTGGTTAAAGGTATGGATGCCATGGGGAAAGTGGCGGAGCAGTGGGAGAAGATGGTTCTCTTCTTTCAGATGGTGTCCAACATCGTGGAAACCAGCCTGACCAGAACCCTTAAAGATTTTGTCACCACATCTGAGAAGACAAAATCACTTTCCTACAACTCAAAGCTCTTCTCCAAAGATCTGCTCTATAATAAAGCCTTTCAAGCCACTAACATCGCCAGCCTTGTCCACATGATCTCAGCAACCTACACCGAGGTGTCCTCCAAGCACCTAATGGATCGTGTCAGAACTCTGGGGAAACTGATGGCCATGGATAAGGACAAGCCAGAGTTTCATTCTGAGCGTCTGCAGTTACAGAGCTCCTGTCATGAGGCTCAGAAAGCCATCTTACACCTTGTGCTCAAGAACAAGGAGGAGTTTGAAAGGAAGAGTGCTGCAAGACTGGAGAAGATTGACAAAGAGCTACTCGCCATTCTCCCTGCTGCTGCTCCAGAGGAGATAAAGAGCATTCAAGAAGCAGTTAAAAGTGGATTCACAGAGGAAGAGGAAGACGTCTACGCCTGAGTGAATTAACAATAAAATCCTATAAAATATAATAAAATACTTCTCTACAGTTATATCCAATGAAACGCCTAAAACATAAAACACATGCATTATAATTATCACAGGATCATTAATCAAGCTCCCGGTGAAATGTGTTTTATAGGGAATTATTTTACTTAAACTTATATACTAATTTTTTATAATATACATAAAGTCTCTACATAAATCTTTTTTGTTATATATTCTTCTAAAGCATCGGCGTGTGTTGTATCTTTCACTTTTGTTACATTTAATTAACTCACGTTAAATCTTCCTTCTAATTGCACTCATATTACAAATATTACAAACACGTGTAATGTTCTGGTGTATAATTAATGCTCTGCTTTATTGACAAAGTGGCAAATTTATTTTGTACTTTAAATTGTTATGTGCAGTAACTGTTCATTATTTGATAATACACCTTATAACATATTACACCTTTCATTATCTTAGAAGAACACAAAACCAAAGATTTCTTATTAACGTTTAAAAAAACAGATAACTTTGTGCTCATTTCTTATTTGATAACGAGTTTGCCAGTAATTTCTCTTTGTGTTATTATTTGTCTGGGAAAACACCGATGTGTCCTGACCTCTTTTGCTTTCTGCATCTATCTATGATCTGCTATATTAGAGACATGATACCAAGGGTCATTTACTTCACCTCCATCTTTATTCTGTGTCTACAATTAAACAATAAAAACAATTATAAAGGCAAAGTGTAGTTATTTTCTTGTATCAAGTGTCGGCACTCCACAGCTGTGAAATAAAACAGATTTAAAAATACACACCTACTTTACGCTAATGCTAACTGCTGTTAATGACATGTGACCTATATAATTTATCAATTTGTATAGCACTTTTTACAATGGTACATTGTCTCAAAGCAGCTTTTACAGAAATATCATTTTTTTACATTTACAAGCGACTTACTAATGAGAGCACACTCACACACCAATGGTAGCAGAGCTGCAATGCAAGGTGCTAGCTTGCCATTTGGGGCAACTTAGGGTTCAGTGTCTTGCCCAAGGACACTTCGGCATGGGATCACCCGGGCCGGGATTCGAACCGCCAACCCCACGGTTGGTGGATTAGTGGACAACCCGCTCTACCGACTGAGCCACAGCCGCCCTAAATATGGTAACGCTTCACGATTTTGCGTGTCATCCTTGCGCAGGGGCCATGCTAATCTTCTCTGTATCGTTCCAATTTTAGTATATGTGCTGCCGTAGCAAGCTATATGTTGATTTGAGGTGAAAGTTGTCCTAATTCATTGTTTAACATAATACAAGTAATACTTTGTTCCAACATTCATGTTTTGGGTGCAACACCTGAAGCTATCACCATGTCAACGTTTAAATGAATGCACAAAGGTGGAATGTTGTGTACAAGCGATGGTTACATGGTCTTCTGCAGTTAAAAACCAAACAAACAATCACAATGGCACCACAGAAGAAAAGATGGAATAAAATCCAGAACTGCTTTCATAAGCAAAACAAAAACAAACAAACAAACAAACAAACCCAAAGAACAAAAACCCCAGAGTGCAAGCGAGCTGATCAAACTCAGAGTTGCAGAATGAGTTTAGAGTGGACAAAACCAAACCAATCCAAGCCGGGTTAATGAAGGTTAACGGGTTTGATGAAGCTGCTTATAAACTCTCTGTTTAAACCCAGATTTTAACCCGGAATCGAGGTTTACTCAGCATGCGCATGCATATAAACGCCAGACGTTTGCAGCAAACAGCCAATAGCGTTCAAGATGGAGTAAAGCATGTGTGCATACTTTCAGTTGAAGAGCAAGAAATGATTATGTGAAACCAGACGGAATTTAAACCTACACTAACCACAATAAACACCACTGTTGCCTATTTTGCCTATATAAAACTGTCATTTTACAAATAAATTGGGAAGTCTCTTTGAGCTATTCTTTGTGTCAGTGTGTTCAATTAGACGTTCTCAGGCCTGAGGCAAACCACATCCGCGCTGTAGCATAGAGAGGAGAAACCCTCCACTCTTATATATTGAAAGGCTAAAGAAGGCCGACGGAGGAAAAGGGATAAAAGAAGCTGTTATTTGCTTTATTCTAACAAAGTCCACAACAGAATGGCTTCAGAAAAACAAAATCCGCCTTTTGAATTGGCCGAGTCAGACCTCAGACATATATAATGGTACAATACAAATTAAGCAAACAGGCGTATCTTCAGGGTGGGCCGAGGCCAAAATAATAAACAAAAGAACTGGGATTATGTAGCTCTCTTACCTAAAATAAAAGAAAAGAAAATACAAATATTCTACCCTAACTATCTAAACAAAGAAACCGAGACAAAAGGTACCCTCTCCCAAAATAAATGGCGGTCACACCCCTACTGCCAGTGAACCACGTGAACATATATCCACAAGAGTGAGGAGAACACAATATAACATTATAGGGACAGCCAAACTCCGAGTCGAAAACCAGGCAAAAGCAAAATACCAGAACAGCAGTCAAAATTAGTCACAGCACAAACACTTCCCTTCCCAATATAGCGGGCTGTAACGCTATTCAGGTATTCATATAGATACATTACTTATGAGAACGGTTTGCCTGTAATATTGTTGACAGTCTTTAAGCAACCTACAGCTATTGTTTAAAAAAAAGTATAAAATTATTATTTTTCGAGTACGGCAGAGAATGCTTGTGTGAATATTTTTGTATAATTATATTTTGATTGCAGTGTGTTTTGATGAGGCTGGTTGTAACTTTCAAAACAAAGGAACGTCATTGGTCTTTATGACGTTAAGTTCCAGGTCAAAACCATAGATCTGACCCATACAATATATAGTTTTAGGTTGTTTTAATGTATATAATAATAAGAGTCCGCATGTGGTTGAATGGATGATCTTTTACTTGTGTGTTGGACTCGTATCAAGACATTAACGCAGTAGCGCCTCACGGTGTTCACTCCAATATTGCAACATAACATATATAAACAAGGCATTTCCCTTTTTAAAACAATACCTTTGCTTATTTATCTTTTTCACTTTACTTAACATTTAACATTACTAGTACATAACAAGATACTTACTCTTATGACGTCCATTTACAGTCACAGGACCTACTAGGCACTAGGCACTCTGATTGGTCTAGCACATCTTGACACACTCTTATTACTCATTGTGTGAAACATTCTGTTTGACTTGTCAATTTTCAGTCTACTACGCACCTGTTTGAGAACTGTTGTTATGAGTAGTGTCTTTGAGACATGTATCTTTTATTTTAGACGCCTTCGCATGAGTAACTGTGCGAGGGAAAAGCCTACTCCATCCAATGCAGTGTGTTTGTGCTCCAAGAGAGCTGTGTATGGATCTCTGTTCCTGTCTCGTGTTTTCATCAACGATTTATTTATCGCTTTTACTTTATTGTATATTTTATTGTATCGCTTGTACTGCTCTCTCTGCTTGACTATTTGACGGTGGAAATCCAGGGTTTGAAGTAGTATGGTTGAACTCCCAGCTGGCTACAAACACGTGAATTTAACACTTCAAGCTGTCTACCATTATCTGAAAGGGTTCATCTGGTAGCCTGTATAACTTAACTTTGCAATTTCAGGCTACTTGAAATAGTAATCCACACACAGAAGATATTCAGCATCTTTGTAGTGAAACAAATTCATCCATATCTTTGGAGATGCTCTCTCTGGAACAGTACGTGTCACAGACTGGTGGATTGCTGGTTTTGAGCTTATTGCAGATGTCACATTTGCTGACACCATCCTCAATTTGCTTTGAGTGGGCTTTGGTACTTGGCTCCTTGAGTTTGGCCATCCTTTCTGAACTGCTCTAACCAATCTCAGTTCCTGATCCTCTGCAGATGCTAACTGAAATTGTTCTCTTGTCTGAAACAGGTAGCTGGTGCTCTGTGTAACTTACATCCATCATGTCCTCTTCTCTGCTTTCTTGACTGTGCAGCTCTTTTAGGTGAGCTCTGCTCAATGTATTTGTAATCTCCTTTCCTGGAACATATCTCCTCTTAACGCTGTACTTTTGTTTGAGTCTTTGTCTTCACTCTACACCAGAATATCATCCATTACATTAACGACTCCTTCCAATCCTTCCAGATACTGAGACAAACACCTTAATGGTATGTTAAATGTAAAGAGCTTAGAACTGCCATCATCCAGTTGAATTTGGCAAAATCCTTGATTTGCATCCACAACTGAAAATATCTTCTCTCTAGGAATTTCTTTAAGCAAATCTCTTAAATCTCTGTAAGCAGATAATAACACTGCTTCTATTGCTGCTGTTAAAGCACACAGATATTTTGGTAACCCTGTAGTAACTTAGTCTAATTTGGATTAGAAATAACATCAACCTCCTCAAGTGATGTGAGAGGACTGTGCTCCCTTCTTATTGCTGTGTTTAGATCTTGAAGGTCTATCCAAATCCTAATCTTGTTAGGTTATACTATTGTCACCGTATTATTTACCCAGCTTGTGGGCCCAGTCTCTTTGTTTATGAGAACCATCTTTTCCATGTGTTTCAGTTCTATTTTAAGGTCTTTTTTTCTGGGCCACTGGAACTTTCCTGGAAGAATGGATCACTGGCATGGCCTCAGGATTTCTCTGAATTCTTGTGATGAACTCCAGGAACACAACCCAGTCCTATGAATAAATCTTCAAATTCTCTCTGAATGTCTCTTGTGATGTTTTATTTTACTTCAAAATTCAATTTATTAGACCCAATTGTATGTCTGATGCTCTTACCAGTGTTGCACAAGCATATTTCTAAATTACTTGAAATACCAGAGCTTGTCTTTGTATTGCTATTCAATGCATTTCTGACCCAATGGCGACATT
>JAFFST010051813.1:22885-38691 GCA_022414735.1 Noturus placidus | reverse complement strand
CAGAGAAATGGAGAGACAGAGAGACAGCGTGACAGTGACAGAGAGATGGAGAGGCAGAGTGACAGAGTGATGGAGTGACAGAGAGATGGAGAGACAGAGAGATGAGTGACGGAGAGACATAGAGACATAGTGACAGAGAGATGGAGATACAGAGTGACAGAGAGATGGAGAGACATAGTGACAGAGATGGAGAGTCAGAGTGACAGAGTGATGGAGTGACATAGAAATGGAGAGACAGAGTGACAGAGAGATGGAGAGACAGAGTGACAGAGATGGAGTGACAGAGAGATGGAGTGACAGAGAGATGGAGAAAGAGTGACAGAGAGATGGAGAGACAGAGAGACAGTGACAGAGAGATGGAGAGACAGAGTGACTGAGAGACAGGGAGATGGAGAGAGAGAGTGGCAGAGTGATGGACAGACAGAGTGACAGAGAGACAGAGAGATGGAGAGAGAGTGACAGAGTGATAGAGTGATGGAGTGACAGAGAAATGGAGAGACAGAGTGACAGAGAGACATAGTGACAGAGAGATGGAGAGACAGAGTGAAGGAGTGATGGAGTGACAGAGAGATAGAGAGACAGAGAGATGGAGAGACATAGTGACAGAGAGATGGAGAGACATAGTGACAGAGAGATGGAGAGACAGAGTGACAGAGAGATGGAGAGACAGAGAGACAGAGTGACAGAGAGATGGAGAGACAGAGAGACAGTGACAGAGAGATGGAGAGACAGAGTGACTGAGAGACAGGGAGATGGAGAGACAGAGAGATGGAGTGACAGAGAGATGGAGAGACAGAGAGACAGTGACAGAGAGATGGAGAGGCAGAGTGACAGAGTGATAGAGTGATGGAGTGACAGAGTGATGGAGTGACAGAGTGACAGAGAGACATAGTGACAGAGAGATGGAGAGACAGAGAGATGGAGAGACAGAGTGACAGAGAGATGGAGAGACAGAGAGATGGAGAGACAGAGAGAGAGTGACAGAGAGATGGAGAGACAGAGAGACAGTGACAGAGAGATGGAGAGACAGAGTGACTGAGAGACAGGGAGATGGAGAGAGAATGACAGAGAGGTGAGAGTAACAGAGAGATGGAGAGACAGAGAGACAAAGAGATGGAGAGACAGTGACAGGGAGATGGAGAGGCAGAGTGACAGAGAGATTGAGAGATAGAATGACAAATTGACAGAGTGACAGAGTGACAGAGAGATGGAGAGACAGTGACAGAGAGATGGAGTGACAGAGAGATGGAGAGACATAGTGACAGAGTGATGGAGTGACAGAGAGATGGAGAGACAGAGTGACAGAGAGAAGGAGAGACAAAGTGACAGAGTGACAGAGAGATGGAGAGATGGAGAGACAGAGTGATAGAGTGATGGAGTGACAGAGAGATGTTGAGACAGAGTGACAGAGAGACATAGTGACAGAGAGATGGAGAGACATAGTGACAGAGAGATGGAGAGACAGAGTGACAGAGATGGAGAGAAAGAGTGACAGAGAGATGTAGTGACAGAGAGATGGAGAGACATAGTGACAGAGAGATGGAGAGACAGAGTGACAGAGAGATGGAGAGGCAGAGTGACAGAGTGACAGAGTGATGGAGAGATGGAGAGAGAGAGAGAGAGAGATGGAGAGCCAGAGTGACAGAGAGACATAGTGACAGAGAGATGGAGAGGCATAGTGACAGAGTGACAGAGAGATGGAGAGATGGAGAGACAGAGTGAGAGAGATGGAGAGACAGAGTGACAGAGAGATGGAGAGACAGAGTGAAAGAGTGACAGAGAGACGGAGAGACATAGTGACAGAGAGATGGAGAGACAGAGTGACAGAGAGATGGAGAGGAAGAGAGATGGAGAGACAGAGAGATGGAGAGACAGAGAGACAGTGACAGAGAGATGGAGAGACAGAGTGACTGAGTGACAGAGAGATGGAGAGACAGAGTGACAGAGTGATGGAGTGACAGAGAGATGGAGTGACAGAGAGATGGAGAAAGAGTGACAGACAGATGGAGAGACAGAGTGACAGTGACAGAGAGATGGAGAGACATTGACAGAGAGAGGGAGAGACAGAGTGATGGAGTGACAGAGAGATGGAGAGACATAGTGACAGAGAGATGGAGAGACAGAGTGACAGAGAGACAGAGAGATGGAGAGAGAGTGACAAAGAGACAGAGTGAGAGAGATGGAGAGACAGAGAGATGGAGAGACAGAGAAATGGAGAGACAGAGAGCCAGCGTGACACAGTGACAGAGAGATGGAGAGACAGAGTGACAGAGTGATGGAGTGACAGAGAGATGGAGAGACAGAGAGATGGAGAGACAGATTGAAGGAGAGACATAGTGACAGAGAGATGGAGAGACATGACATAATGACAGAGAGATGGAGAGACAGAGTGACAGAGTGATGGAGTGACAGAGAGATGGAGAGACAGAGTGATGGAGAGATGGAGAGACAGAGAGATGGAGTGACAGAGATGGAGAGACAGAGAGATGGAGAGACAGAGAGATGGAGAGGCAGAGTGACAGAGTGATGGAGTGACAGAGAGATGGAGAGACAGAGTGACTGAGAGACAGGGAGATGGAGATAGAGACGAAGAGACAGAACGACAGAGAGATGGAGAGACAGAGAGATGGAGAGACAGAGTGACAGAGAGATGGAGAGACAGAGAGACAAAGAGATGGAGAGACAGTGACAGAGAGATGGAGAGGCAGAGTGACAGAGTGATGGAGTGACAGAGAGATGGAGAGACAGAGAGATGGAGAGACAGATTGAAGGAGAGACATAGTGACAGAGAGATGGAGAGACATAATGACAGAGAGATGGAGAGACAGAGTGACAGAGTGATGGAGTGACAGAGAGATGGAGAGACAGTGTGATGGAGAGATGGAGAGACAGAGAGATGGAGTGATAGAGGGACAGTGACAGAGATATGGCGAGACAGAGAGATGGAGAGACAGAGAGATGGAGAGACAGAGTGACTGAGAGACAGAGAGATGGAGAATAGTTCTCCTGTATTTTAGAGATTAGGTTCTTGTTTGCTCTTTTTGTGAAGCTTGTGTCTGACCAATCAGCAAACATCATTACAGTAAGCCCCGCCACCAATAGTGCCTGGACTGAAGAAAAGTACATAACCTTACCCTGCTCCAGGAACTAGAGTTCGTACGTTCCTGAGTTTCTGAAAAGGTTCCTGAGTCCTGGAATGTTCTGGAATTTTTTTTATTCTGGATCCTTAAACCTGAGAATATACATGTTTGGCAGCACATTCTGCCAGGTAGCATACACAGTATCTCACAAAAGTGAGTACATTTTTGTAAATATTTGATGATATCTTTTCATGTGACATCACTGAAGAACTGACACTTTGCTACAATGTAAAGTAGTGAGTGTACAGCTTGTGTAACAGTGTAAATTTGCTGTCCCCTCAAAATAACTCAACACACAGCCATTAATGTCTAAACCACTGGCAACAAAAGTGAGTACACGCCTAACTGAAAATGTCCAAATTGGGCCCAATTAGCCATTTACTCTCCCCGATGTCATGTGACTTGTTAGTGTTACAAGGTCTCAGGTGTGAATACGGAGCAGGTGTGTTAAATTTGGTGTCCTCCCTCTCACACTCCCTCATACTGGAAGTTCAACATGGCACCTCATGGCAAAAAACTCTCTGAGGATCTGAAAAAAAGAATTGTTGCTCTACATAAAGATGGCCTAGGCTATAAGAAGATTGCCAAGACCATGACACTGAGCTGAGACGTATGAGTGCTGCCAGCATTGCTGCAGCGGTTGAAGGGGTGGGGGGTCAGCCTGTCAGTACTCAGACCATACTCTGTACACTGCATCAAATTGGTCTGCATGGCTGTCGTCCCAGAAGGAAGCCTTTTATAAAGATGATGCACAAGTAAGTCCGCAAACAGTTTGCTGAAGACAAGCAGACTAAGGACATGGATTACTGGAACCAAGATAAACTTATTTGGTTCAGATTGTGTCAAGCATGTTTGGCGGCAACCAGGTGAGGAGTACAAAGACAAGTGTTTCTTGCCTACAGTCAAGCATGGTGGTGGGAGTGTCATGGCCTGGGGCTGCATGAGTGCTGCCAGCACTGGGGAGCTACAGTTCATTGAGGGAACCATGAATGCCAACATGTACTGTGACATACTGAAGCAAGCATGATCAGTATGCAGTATAGCAGCATGATAACGACCCCAAACACACCTCCAAGACAACCACTGCCTTGCTACAGAAGCTGAGGGTGAAGGTGATGGACTGGCCAAGCATGTCTCCAGACCTAAACCCTATTGAGCATCTGTGGGGCATCCTCAAACGGAAGGTGGAGGAGCACAAGGTCTCTAACATCCACCAGCTCTGTGATGTCGTCATGGAGGAGTGGAAGAGGACTCCAGTGGAAACCTGTGAAGCTCTGGTGAACTCCATGCTCAAGAGGGTTAAGGCAGTGCTGGAAAATAATGGTGGCCACACAAAATATTGACACTTTGGGCCCAATTTGGACATTTTCACCTAGGGGTGTGCTCACTTTTATGAGATACTGTATTTTCAGTGCAAACCAACGTGTTCCTTTTGCCCCATGAAGTTTGTAGTCGCATAAATGACGTAAGTTCCGTCCAACCGAACCGCGTCCTGCCCCGCCTCTTTGAAGCGATCTATGGCACGGTTTAGCGTACACGGTCACAATACGTAAAGAAAAAGAACTTTGGGGTCAAAATTGCTCAGGCGCGTTTTAAGAGTTCCTTAAAATGTCCTCCACTGAGGACTCAAGCAGTTCTTGAAAAGGTTCCAGAAAATGAATCTTCCTCACAAACTGAATCCGATGTGATTTTATTCACCATCGTTTACACCGAATCCACACCTCGGTGCTGCTGCGGAGTTCTGGACTATGATTGGTCATAAGGTGTTGATTAGTTTTCTATAACAGCGGCTCGGATGGTAGCACTGGTTTAACACACTGATACGCTGTCATTTCCATAGAAACAGTTCAGTAAATTAACTAAATGAGCCGCTGTGTTAAACTCTTAAGCTGGATCAATAAATATTTATTCTGAACACCTGCTAGCAATTATCAAATAAAGTATTAAATATGTGTTCCCTACAGACTGTGTGTGTGTGTGTGTGTGAGAGAGAGAGAGAGAGCTGAGACTCCTGTCAACTGTCGATAAGGAGGGAGGAGAAGAACAAGTGCTCGAGGAGGTGAAAGAAAAAAAAAAACACAACAGCTGTGCAATGAGCATGACCGAACACTGCTAAACACACACACACACACACACACACACACACACACACACACACACACACACACACACACACACACAGGCCTTCGGTGGCCATTTCATCTCCGTGGTGAAAGCAGTATTGCCACGGTGACGGCCCAATTGCTTCATGCCAGAATGACCTTTAGCTTTACACCTGACACACACACACACACACACACACACACACACACACACACACACACACACACACACAAACTGTGAGACACAAATTATGTGTGTGTATGTGTCTTATAAGTAAGTGGAGCAATTTCTAACATGATTTAATTCCATCTTGAGCTGAGAGACAAAGTTAGACATACTGTAAGTGTGTGTGTGTGTGTGTGTGTGTGTGTGTGTGTGTGTGTGTGTGTGTGTGTGTGTGTGTGTGTGTGTGTGTGTGTGTGTTGTGCACGCCTCGTCTCTGATCTTAAATACACTGGTTAAATTTCTCATTAAATAAATAATAAATAAATAAAAAAAAACCATCAGGTTAAAGTGTTGGTCATTTTGTACAGCCTAACATTGACCAATCAGCAGTGTTCAGTATAATAAGCCCCGCCCCCAATAATTCCTGAACTCCATTAAAAGTAGTGACTCTGGAGTATCTGTATTGGACCTGCATCCAGGAACTAAAATCAGCCCTTACTGCCAATTCAACTGAAGTTCCTAAGTCCTTGGGTTTCTAAAAAGGTTCCTGAGCTCTGGATAAAATTCTTAAACAAAGTTGCTGAACAAACTCGAGTTCCTGAAAGCATTACTAAAAACTGTTAAGTTCTTGGAAGTGTTCCTGAAAAGGTTCCTGGACTCACAAAAAGCTTTCAGTGATTCTGAAAAAGCTCCTTAAAAATTCAAGAATTCATTCCAAAAAACATCCTTAAAAAGGTTCCTGTTGTCTGAAGGAGGTCTGATGCTCTCTTTATTTCATTACTTTGATCTCTTCTTGTCTTTGATGTTCTGTTTCATGCTTTCCTCACAGAACACTTTATTATTCTACGTACGTTATCTGCATTGAACGTCTCACCTTCAGCTGGAGCTTCATGATCAGCACGACCTCAGATCCAACACTGGCCTGGTCCACGAGTCTAGTTCTCATCGTCCTTCAGCGTTAGCCACTTCCTGTTACCTATTTCTCTGAAATGAGAAATAATAATAATAATAATAATAATAATAATAATAATAATAATAATAATAATAATAATAATAACCAATAGCTTCATGTCATGTTGATCATGTTATGTCACCGCTAGTCTTTTACTCACCTCGATGTTCTGCTTGTTATTAGCCTAACCAAGCGAGGCTAAGTCTTGATCAAATTAGTGGCTAGTTGATTAATTCAGTTAAGCCACGCCCCCTTTTGACTCAAATGGCTGTCAGATTGTCAGCAAAGTCAAGACATCTCTAATAAAATCTTGTCACAGTGTATCCAGGGTGATGAGTGGATGGGGCGGGGCGAGGATGACAGGTGTGTTTCTCATTTGCATATGCATGATATTAATATAACCTTTCATTTATAATGAGGATAAACTGGAGGTGTTGAGAATTAAACTCAGGCCAGGTTTTTCTTTCTTTCTCTCTCTCTCTGTCTCTCTTTCCCTCCCATTCTTTGAGAAGGTTATAGGTGAGGTTCCTGACAGTATTGATCCATATCACTTACCATCTCAGACACACGCACGCACACATGCACACACACACACACACACACACACACACACACACACACACACACACACACACCTACCTCTTTCTGTCTTTCTCATAAAACTGCAGTTAATCACAGTGATGTAGTGCCAAATGCTCCTGGTGATGGCACCAAAAATGCACACACACATGCACACATGCATAGTGTTACTGTAGCAGTTTGTTTTCAAGTCATATTATCACTCCCTCTCTCAATCACTCCCTCTCTCTATCACTTCCTCTCTCAATCACTCCCTCGCTCAATCACTCCCTCTCTCAATCACTCTCTCTATCACTCCCTCTCTCAATCACTCCCTCTCTCTATAACTCTCAATCACTCCCTCTCTCAATCACTCCCTCTCTCAATCACTCCCTCTCTCAATCACTCCCTCTCTCAATCACTCACTCTCTCAATCACTCCCTCTCTCAATCACTCCCTCTCTCTATAACTCTCTCCATCACTCCCTCTCTCAATCACTCCTTTTCTCAACCACTCCCTCTCTCAATCACTCCCTCTCTCTATCACTCCCTCTTTCTATCACTCCCTCTCTCTATGACTCTCTCTCGCAATCACTCCCTCTCTCTACCCACTCCCTCTCTCCATGACTCCCTCTCTCAATCCACTCCCTCTCTCAATCACTCCCTCTCTCTATAACTCTCTCTATCACTCCCTCTCTTAATCACTCCCTCTCTATCACTCCCTCTCTCTATAACTCTCTCTATCACTCCCTCTCTCAATCACTCCCTCTTTCTATCACTCCCTCTCTCAATCCACTCCCTCTCTCAATCACTCCCTCTCTCAATCATTCCCTCTATCCACTCCCTCTCTTTATCAGTCCCTCTCTCTATCACTCTCTCTCTATCACTCCCTCTCAATCATTCCCTCTCTCAATCACTCCCTCTCTCTATCCACTCCCTCCCTCTATCCACTCCCTCTCTCTATCACTCCCTCTGGTTCATTTCCTGTCTTTCTGTTCCTACCTCAATCTCTACATCCTTCTTTCTCTCTCAGATTCTGACTTTTTCAATTTCATTTCTCAGTCTCATTATTCTGTTTCTCCCTTCACACACACACACACACACACACACACACACACACACACACACACACACATGCACACACTGAACTGTGCACTGTAAAGAATAGAAGAATAATGATCACAACACACATGGCAGATTACAGAGCAGACGCTGGAAATCCAATCATGAAAGATACAGTTAAAATAAAACACACATGTAATCAGACGCAGTCAGACATGTGACAGACTGTACGAAATATCCGAGTGAAAAAGAGAGAGCGCAGCCTGTTCCACTCTCAGTCCTTGAGCTGTCGGTTTCAGTACAGGAGAGAGAGAAATGTAAAGATGAGTCTCTGAGCGTGTAAGTGTGTGTTATATATAGAGGATATGTGTGTTCTGTTTGATGTGTTAATCACTGTGATTAACAACACGACACGGGAACGAGCAACCTGCATCACAAGAGCTCACGCTGACGCACAAAATTACACACAGAGAGACTAAGAGAGAAAGAAATAAGAAGAAAGAAAATGGAGATGGAAAATCAGAGTTAAATTGAGAGACAGAGAGAGAGAGAGAGAGAGAGAGAGAGGAGGTTTATAAGAGTGGAGTGACCAGTAGGGGGCACTGTGGCTCTTCCAGTGTATTATTGCTGTGTGTATACATATTATATATATATATATATATATATATATATATATATATATATATATATATATATATATATATGTATATGTAGTGTGTATGATCGTGTGTGCATGCGTGTAGGTCTGCTCTCTTTAATTACAGTGAGGCAATAACATCAGGATATAATGAGGCAGCAGGATTTAAACCTGGGCATCTCACTTACACACACACACACACACACGGAGTCCTTGAGCTAGTAGTCCTCTACATGCTCTTATGTTATCATTCTTTTATTTCTTGGCCAAGAAACGAGGACAGTGAACTAATTACTTGGACTGAATCCACCATCAAATATATGGCCCTAAAAACGAGAGAAACGACCGACCACAGCCCTAAAGATGAGAGAAACGACTGACCACAGCCCTAAAGATGAGAGAAAGACTGACCACAGCCCTAAAGATGAGAGAAACGACTGACCACAGCCATAAAGACGAGAGAAACGACCGACCACAGCCCTAAAGATGAGAGAAACGACTGACCACAGCCCTAAAGACGAGAGAAAGACTGACCACAGCCCTAAAGACGAGAGAAAGACTGGATACAGCCCTAAAGGCAAGAGAAAGACTGGATACAGCCCTAAAGGCAAGAGAAACAACCGACGAGTGTGTGTGTGTGTGTGTGTGCGATTGACAGGATGGGAGATTTGGGTGGAATTCAATCTTAGTCTGTTTGTGCGGCGGGGGGGGCAATTACGAATGATGCACATATGAACATAGGGTTGGCAGAATAATTACACACACACACACACACACACACACACACAACAAAAGAAAAAAAAGAAAAGAAAGATAGACATAAAGGTTATTACAGAGTGAGAGAGAGAGAGACATAGAAAGAGATTTACACAGATGGAATAGTAAACAGAGCTGTGTGAATATCTTGTTGATGACACACACAGACACACACACACACACACTGATACACACACAGACATACACACACACATACACACACAGATACACACACACACACACACACAAACACACACACACACACAGACAAATTTACCAGTCAGACAGCTAAACTCGGTCGAGTCTCTGGGATTTTCTGAGGTTGGGTTGACAGTCCATGTGTGTATGTGTGTGTGTGTGAAGTGTGTGTGTGTGTGGGTCTGTGTGAAATGTTTGTGCTTGTGTCACTGTGTGTGTATGTGTGTGTTAGATGTGTATGTGTCAGTGTGTGTGAGGTGTCTGTGTGTGTGTGTGTATCAGTGTGTGTGTCTCAGTGTGTGTGTGTGTGTGTGTGTGTATCAGTGTGTCTGTTCCAGCTGTGAACTCGACAGTCTTTGTCCACCCAGCCATGGATGGCCTCCTGTGAGCTCAGAAATGTGTCAGGCTCTCACACTGTGTGTGTGTCTGTGTGTGTTTGTGTCTCTCTGTCTGTGTGTGTCTGTGTGTGTGTCTGTGTGTGTGTGTGTGTGTGTGTGTGTGCGTGCATGTCTGTCTGTTTGTGTGTGTCTGCTAAAATGTATATGTGTTTATCTGGAAATGACAATCCTTTTCACTATCTCTGTTTAAACATATAAAATGTGTGTGGAGCATGTTCTAACTTGCGTACAAAGGGGTGGAGCTATATTTAACTGGATCAGCCAATCACAACTTTGCTAATATCACATCTTGCTTGTTTTTCATTTAGTTTCTTTTACATGATATATTGCTTCCAAAATAGGTGTGTCTGATCGAGACAGATCTGCGTATCTGAGTGAGATGGATGGGCGTATCTGAGAGAGACTGATGGGCGTGTCTGAGCGAGACAGATGGGTGTGCCTGATCGAGATATATGGGTGTGTCTGAGCGAGACAGATGGGTGTGTCTGAGCGAGTCAGATGGGCTTGCCTGAGCGAGTCAGATGGGCTTGTCTGAGCAAGACAGATGGGTGTGTCTGAGAGAGACAGATAACAGCCTGAGCAAAGCAGATGGGCGTGTCTGAGAGAAGAGACAGATGAGTGTGTCTGAGAGAGACCAATGGGCATGTCTGAGAGAGACCAATGGGCATGTCTGAGAGAGACAGATGGGCGTATCTAAGTTAATCTATACTCTCTTTCTTCAAGGCCATAAGACAAAACAACCTGAAATACTAACTAAAGCCCTACAGACCAATGAGTATGTGTATGTATGTGAGTGTGTGTGAGTGAGAGAGTGAGCGTGTGTGTGTGTGTGAGTGAGCGTGTGTGTATGTGAGCATGTGTGTTTGTGTGTATGTGAGCATGTGTGTGTGTGTGTGTGTGTGTGTGTGTGTGTGTGTGTGATTGACAGGATGGGAGATTTGGGTGGAATTAAATTTTAGTCTGATTGTGCTGGGGGGGGGGGGCAATTAAGAATAACGCATATACAAGTCCAAGAGAGGCAGAATAATTACACACACACACACACACACACACACACACACACACACACACACACACACACACACAGCAAAAATGGAGAAACAAAAGAAAGATAGACAGAATGGTTATTACAGAGTGAGAGAGAGAGAGATGCCTAGAGAAACGAGAGAGAGACATAAAGAGATTTACACAGATGGAATAGTAAACAGAAGCTGTGTGAATTTCTTGTTGATGACACACACACACACACACACACACACACACACACACACACACACAAACACACAAACACATATATACATATACACACACACACACACACACACACACTGATATACACGCGGACCAGTCCGACAGCTAAACTCTCGGGTCGAGTCTCTCGGGTTCTCTGAGGTTGGGTTGACATTTTGTGTGTGTATGTCAATGTGTGTGTGTGTGTGTGTGTGTGTGAGAGAGAGAGATGTGTGTGTGTCTGTGTGAAATGTTTGTGCCTGTGTCACTGTGTGAGATGTGTGTATGTGTGTGAGTTATGTGAGACAGAAGGGTGCGTCTGAGCAAGATGAATGGGTGTGTATGTTTGAGCCAGATGGGCATGTTTGAGTGTGACGGATGGTTGTGTCTGAGTGAGAGGGGATGGGTGTTTCTGATTGAGCCGGATGGGCGTGGCTGAGTGAGACGGATGGGCATGGCTGATTGACCCAGATGGGCGTGTCTGAGTGAGACGGATGGGTGTGTCGAAATGAGATGGATGGGCATGTCTGAGTGACAAGGAGGGGCATGTCTGATTGAGCCAGATGGGTGTGTCTGAGTGAGACGGACGGGCGTGTCTGATTGAGTCAGATGGGCGTGGCTGAGTGAGACGGATGGGTGTGTCTGAGTGAGATGGATGGGTGTGTCAAAATGAGATGGATGGGCGTGTCGATTAAGCCAGATTGGCATGTCTGAGTGAGACGGAGGGGCGTGTCTGATTGAGCCAGATGGGTGTATCTGAGTGAGACGGAGGGGCGTGTCTGATTGAGCCAGATGGGTGTATCTGAGTGAGATGGATAGGTGTGTCTGATTGAGCCACATTGGTGTGTCTGGGTGAGACGTATGGGTGTGTCTGATTGACCCAGATGGGCGTATCTGAGTGACACAGATGTGTGTTACTAGTGAGACGATTGTTTGTGTCTGTTTGAGACAGATGGGCATGTCTGTTTGAGACAGATGGGTGTGTCTGAGTGAGACAGATGGCCGTGTCTGAGCCAGACGAGTGTGTCTGATTGAGGCGATGGATGTGTCTGAGAGAGACAGATGGGCGTGCCTAAGTGAGACACATGGGCGTGTCTGAGTGAGACAGATGGGCGTGTCTCAGTGAGACAGATGGGTATGTCTGAGTGAGATGGATGGGTGTGTCTGATTGAGGCAGATGGGTGTGTCTGAGACAGACAGATGGGCGTGCCTAAGTGAGACTGATGGGCGTGTCTGATTGAGACAGATGAGCATGTCAATGAAGCTTAATTTCTCACATGAATATTTATGGAGATCTGCCTGTCTCACTCATTCTCTCCCTCTCTTTCTCTCTCACACACTCTCTCTCCATCTCTCACTGAGCCTGTCAAGATGAAGCTAAATCTAACTTTGTCTCATTTCCTAAACTACATCTAGCCAAGGTCGCAAGAGTGCGTGTGTGTGCGTTGCGTGTGTGTGTGTGTTTGTGTGTGTGTAGCAGATTTTTCCTGCCAAGGTGCTGTTTGTCAAAACTCTCTATAAATACTTTGTCTGCAAAAAGGAAAGACCCGCTGGGAGTGTGTGTGTGTGTGTGTGTGTGTGTGTGTGTGTGTGTGTGTGTGTGCGCGAGTGAGAAAAGAGAGAGAGAGAGAGAGAGAGAGAGAGAGATAGTTCCTTGGCAATATGGATAAAAGCCCTAGCACACACACACACACACACACACACACACACACATACTTTATTTCATCATAAATGCAGATGAACAAGCGAGTGTGTTGTGTAGCTGCGATTTTAATCCATTCCAATTGTGCACTTTAATGTTAGCATCATGACCTGTGTAGTGAATGTTAGCATGCTAGAAGTGATGCTACATTTACAGTTGCTAACATGATATCATCGCTAGCATTAGCCGGATTGCACTGATTCACACTGCTGCTACTCCTGGGTGAAACGAGTTGCATCTCAGAGCACAAGAAGTGTGTGTGTGTGTGTATGTGTGTGTGTGTGTGTGTGTGTGTTTGTGTGTGTATTATGCTCCTTTGTGAAATGTGTCATGGTGGAGTGTGTGTTCTCCTCCGCTCTATCATAAAACTGCTCTCATTCCGTTTGCACAAAACAGCTGAATGAAATAAAAATCAGAGACGTAGCTGCTGACACACACACACAATGCTCAAAGATTACAAGCGCTCTGCAACACACAGAGCCCTCATATTTAATCATGACTCTAAAAAGCAAAGGGAATAAAAACAGCCCTCACACTGTGTGTGTGTGTGTGTGTGTGTGTGTGTGTGTGTGTGTGTGTGTGTGTGTGTGTGTTTAAAGGAGAACCATTACACAATCAAACACTGCTCTGATCTGTATTATCCACAACACTAGTCAAATTTTTAGTCAGAAAAAACAAAATATGACATTGACACTGAGCTGTTGTTGTTGTTGTTGTTGTTATTTTGTTTTGAGATGCTGTAGCATGTGACCTGTTTCAAGTTGGGGAGTAAGTGGTTGGTTGAAACATTGAAAAATTGGTTGAAATAAAATCCCGCAGCCATGCCCATGGGTGCTTTGTGGATAAACTCGGGAATGTTTTGTAGTGACATGGACTCCTTTAACTGTGAAATATATAAGTACCAAAGAAATATATACGTACCAAAGAAAATTAATATTTTACACATTTTTCTAAGAGTATATCCATGTGTTTTACCAAAATCACCTTTTGGAGACGCCAAAGGACCATGGACACGCACCTAGGAGTACCTGGTGTAAGAATGTGTCTGGATGAAATATTTGACAGGGTTGGACTGTTTGGACTCTCACCAGTGTAACAGGACTGTTTCTGTCATGTTATGGATCGGTGGGATACTATGAGGCTTCAAGCATGAGTTGCTTCCATTTCGTAAGTGTTTGTTTGTATTATGGTAGTTTGAGTGAGACGCTGATTGTAGCTGCTATTGTGATCGCATCAGGAAAGGAAACGGTTTACATCAAATATCAAATCGGAAGAATCTCAGATTTCCAAAGTTATGTTGTATGAGTACCCCCCCACACACACACAAATGGACACACACACACACACACACACACACACACACACACACACACACACACACACACTATTAGCCTGTAAATGACAGGGGGGGAGTGTGTGTCCATGGACCTGGTGTGAGATTGAATGAAATCATACTGTGTGTGTTTGTTCAACCAACAGTGCCAGGGATACAAGCCAACATCCCATAATTACAGCCCTCCTTTGGCATGGCAACCTCAGTCAAAATAAAGAAGGAGAAAAATAGGAAAGAAGGACTAAAGAGAGAGACAGAGAGAGACCGAGAGAGAGGGACAGAGAGAGAGAGACAGAGAGGGAGAGCGAGACAGAGAGGAACATCTTGGTGTGTGTGTGTGTGTGTGTGTGTGTGTGTGTGTGTGTTTGATTTTCTTCCATCTTCTTTTCATTGTTTGTTTTTCACAGTTAAATACGTGTGAAAGTTTGTAGCAGTAGGAGGGGTGTGTGTGAGAGTGGAACTGCTTACTTGCGTGTGTGTCCACCATCTTGACCATGACCCATAGACAACCAGAGAGGTTGTCCCTCTCCATGTACAGCTTGTTTGGAGCATATCCCAAACAAACACATATGCAGGCGCACACACACACACACACACACACACACACACACACACACACACACACACACACCTTTGAGTGGATTTCCTTTTAAGACTAATCCATTTTTCAGCTGTGGAATTGTGGAACAAGTAAATCACAGCCAAAGAAGCATGCTAATTTACAGCATGTTGCCATGACAACCACCTGATGCCATAGTAACCAATAAAGGATAAAGAGGAAACTTACTTCATGCACATACAGACTGCAGAGTACAAAGACCACGCCCCCTTCACTGGGACTGAGGAACAGAAGCCGCGCCTCCTTCACTGGGAGGTCTGTTGGAGATTTTAACTTATAGTGGCTCTTCAGAACAATGATCACGTGCAAAAACCTCACGCAATAATTCATTGTAAACGACCTGCAACACAAACAACCTCCAGCAGCTTCAGCATCTGTGCCACTGTGAGTTCTTCTTAATGTTCTGCTCAGGGTTCAAGAGCTCGTCCAAAAGGACAGAAGATGAGCAGGTGGAGAATGAAAACGCTGCGTTCTCCAGACTAGCTGACAGAAACTCCATGTTCTGGATCTGATGAAGAGACGCTTTGTGAAACCTACGAGAAGCGTAACGTACCCGCTGAGAGCCGAGGCAGTGAGACAGAACCATCACTACAGCCGAACTACAGCGTGATGAAGAACGTGTGTATTAACTTTAATGAAAAAGTGATGATAATAAGCTCAGCTCACTAATCTCCAACCTCACAGACCGCCACAAGATACGACGTGTTTTAAAAGGGTTTAAATCTGATGGAAGAATATTTAACTTTCAATATTAAATGGGGCGAGAGAGAGAGAGAGAGATGGGGTAGGGAGAGAGAGACTGAGGGAGAAAGAGAGGGACAGAGAGGGAGAGAGAGGTAGAGAGAGGGAGAGAGAGGTAGAGAGAGGGAGAGAGGGACAGGAAGAGGGGGGAGAAAGAGAGGGTGGGAGGGAGGGAGGGAGAAAGGGGGGAGGGAGAGAGATAAGGGGGAGGGA
>JAFFST010051808.1:41640-54999 GCA_022414735.1 Noturus placidus | reverse complement strand
GAAATGAGGAAGGGGGCAAACACTTTTTCACACCGCTGTGTGTGTATATATATATATATATATATATATACACACACACACACACACATACACACACATTATATATATATATATATACATATATACATATGTGTGTGTATGTATTTACACACACATGGTGTAATATACGCACATACGTGTATGCGTGTACATATACTGTATATACACACGCATATGTATGTATGCATGTATGTATGTATGTATATATACACACATGTACATATTCACATACATATTCATATATTTATGTATGTATACATACATATACACACATTCATATATACACATACACACATAACAGGTTAATATGGGTTTATTGTTGTCCATGGAAACGTACCAGTCAGTGCGTTTACATGGACAATAATCCACTTTTATCCTGATTAAGACAATACTCTGATTAAGAAACTTCCATGTAAACAGCAATTTTTAATTACCTTAATCTGTTTAAGGTGATACTCGAAGTAAACACTAATTGAATTAAGACATGTGGAGTACTCCTCTTTTAGTCGCATCATCAATGTGTATTACAGACATTTAAATACCTTAAATCACATTATTAATACCATGTGAGTTTTCACCGCATTTTGCGACAGGACACGATCACACACGGCAGTGCTCAACATTTTACGGCGACCAAGACAGTTCTTCTGCGTCCGAAACATTTACTAAAGTGGGCCATTATCTTCACAAGATTTAATTTCATATGGATATATAGCACACCAGGATGTAACCTTGAAAAGCTGATGCCCTTTCCAGACCCAGTAGCATATTATAAGCCTTTTAATATGAACCTATATAAAATTAATAAACACCTCCTGACCAATCAGGATCTAGAATTCATCATCACTGTGGTATACTTTTTTTTTTTAATTATTTTAGAAGTTAGAAAAGAGTACAATTTAGATTCCCAAAATTTACAACATGCATGGGGCAACTGTAGCAAAAACTAAATCAAAACCACACATGAATTAATTTCCTTATAATATAATTCTTCACCAGTGCATATGTGAGAAAATTGAAAATATTTTACTGCTATCTATTTTTCTGTAATTATTTCCTATTTGAAATTCTCTCAGTTGTCTGATTCGCTTTTTATCTCGCTGTATGCTGGAGGACTTCCTACAGGCATGGCAACAGCATTAATTTCACCAAAGCCCTGTAAAACAAAGAAGATCCATAAGCATAAATGTATAGTGCTAAATAACTGCTAGCTCAGTTTGAATTTCACAATAATCTGAATGCAGTGTGAACTCACTTTCATTAAAGTAATAAAAATCTGATTAAAAAGATTTAAACTATTTAAATCTGGTTCTAATGTGTACGTGGACCTTCATCATGACATCCTGCATGTTTCTCTTACCGGGTGAGCATGATGAGCTGGGAAGTAACTGTCCACAGAAACATATCCCTCAGGATTTGGAACCACATTGCTGACGTTCAGCTATACAACACATGCAGTGCTACACAGTTACACAATAATAACAATAATAATAATAATAATAATAGTTTATTCAACATGTTCATATACTTTGCTTTATGTTAAACACCAAAACAAAACACTACCACGAACAGTTACAGTACTCCAAATCACCTTGATCCTAGACAAATATTGAGATGGTACCATTAGTTATTGTAATGTGAGCACTTGTGTTTTAATGAATAAAATAATATTTAAAAAGCGATTTGAAGAATTTTTTCCCCCTAGCTAAACTACCCTTTAACATCTATTTTTCAAATAAAAAGGGACATAAAGTTGTCTAATATTTTCAGTACAATGGCCAATGACTACAGCAGAAAGCCAAGATAATAACTAATTTTGCTAGCCAAGTTAGTATCACCAGCAAATGTAGTCCTTATGAGACTACGGAGTTCTTGCAAGGTAACATGATAACATTCTGTAACGTCTGGGATCGAAATCTCATCCAACTTTTTGGATGTTTCTAATTGTTTAAGCTAATTTGTGACAATGTTCTCCTGGTCCAACATGTTTCTGGCAGGATCAGCCAGCCTTAGCCAGTAAGCTGCTAGTTTTTTTTCCATTCATGAAAAACATGGTGAGCAAGAAAATTGAAAAATTGTGAACTAGCAGCTCCTCCATTTTAAATATTCCAGAAATACATGACCACAGCCCCATTCTCATTTGCAATTGGTCCACTCTTGCAGGATACATGTCAGATTCATGGGTTTAACTTCATCTCGATGAACTCTGGCTAATCTAAATCAAAGGAGGTGGATGTGAAAGTAACCACATGAGTTTCTCCAGGCGGATTTTATGTGTATGATTCTTGAGTCTTAAGACAGTCTGAAGACCAATGAACATACTAACGCTTCCTTGAAAGAAAACAGGGTGAAGTGTGCATTGGGATAAAGCTTACAAAATTAATATTGCATTTCTTGGATTTTTTTTTCTTTTGTTAATACTTACAGTAGGTTCATTTGAGTCTGTGGTTTTACAGGCAAAAGTCGAGATGGCAATGGACACCGCAAACTGAAGCAGACAGAAAATCCACAGAAAAATGAAACTGATTCCAGAACTCTGGGGAAAAAATAAGTAAATAAATAAATAAAAATAATCATCAAAATACACAAGTTAAAAAGTTCTGCTACTTAAAGCAACTTTCTGGGATTTTTGTTTTTATGGTGTTTTGGGGTGTCCCCCCCCCCTTTTACCTCCACTTTTATAATCTCTGTTTGTAGTTTTGCTTTTTAATTGTTATTGTATTGTCTCATTCTTCCTGTTTTTCCTCATGTTATTAATAATAATAATAATAATAATAATAATAATAATAATAATATAAACATTATAATGTATTAATACAAACCAAATTCTGCTCTCAGATAAAATCATATTTTATAAAATAAAAAAATATTATAGAAGTAAAACTTAAATTTATAGAAATAAGTTTGTAAATTAAAAAGGTGATATTTTTACCCTTACTTGTGTAGTGATGTTAATATTCTAATGCTGAAAATAAATACATAGATAGTACCCTAAACCTGTGAAACAGCTCATTCACGGAAAGTATGATTACGACGATTGCTGCAGCTATCGCACTAAGAATATTCGTTGCCATTGCCCACTTCACCTAGGAGGAAAAAAAAGCAAATAAAGTTAAAATCATGATTTCAGAAACATCAGATTCTATACATACACACACACACACACACACACTACACTAAAGCTCAGAGAGTGAACTCTGACCTTTACCTTAAACATTAATGTTCATAATGTTACTCACCAGTTGGTTTGGCTTAAAGAAGCAGTAAGAGTGGATATTTAATAAAATTTATATCATTGTCTAAAAATAAAAAGGACATAAAGTGAAGTGTTTATACTTTATAATATTTGCTTGCACAAATATTTCAAGCTCTAATCAAAATTGTGTAGGAACAGTATTCATATAAAATGGTCCCTCACCACAATATTTATCAGTTTCCTTACTTTTATTATTCTAAAACTCAAATATTAGAAATCCCCATTAGACTTCCAACAGGTTTTTATTTTACTATGAATTGCTTTTTAAATCAGATTTTCAGGTAAAATCAACTTATGTGCATTATTTCAAACATGGATGTTATATTACCCAAGAAATATAGAAAAGAGAAAGATACATAGTAAACTTACTATAGAATTGAGGGATAGAATTGAGAGAGTCTAAAAAAAAGAAAAGAAAAAAAAAAATGTGTTTACATACCACAGTAGGATGAAGCTTGTTGCATGCTGAAACTGTCAGAGAACCAGCAGCGATGAGCTAAGGATAAGCGGGGGAAATGAGCTGTAACTGTGTAATGTATTTATACGGCATATACTATTACAATATATAATTATATAATAGTTATATTAATTATTGCATTATTGTTTATATTCAAGTCAACAAAACTGAACACTTACAAAGAACGAGTCACAGGCTGTGACAATTATGTACACAGTGTGAAATGTGTCACACAGAATCCAAATACCAAGCAGCAAAATTATGAGTCCATTCATTATTTGGACAGTCTGTTAAGGATAGGGGGGGGGTCAGAAAAAAAAAAACCTTTACAATTGTAGTCGGGATCACCTGATTACGAGTTGCAGCTGTTACAGCATGCTAACCATATCAATGTTACAGGTTGTGGGTGCTTTTTATATTTTAAATACTATATCTCAATTAGAAAATCTATACATGCTGAAGCTAGAAATTATGACGTCATCACTACTTCAACACCTACTACTGCTGTTCATAATTATTGATTCTCATACACTTTTCAGAGTACAACAAAATATATCAATAAAGAATCAACATTTTTTACCCCGATAACAGCCCCTCCTACCCCACCCAGGAAAGTTTACATATGATTCATTTACTTATGATTCATGTACATGTGATTCATTTTCATAAATCCATACAGAATCAAACTTTTAACCCCAGTAACATACCACCCCAAACAAAATTTATATATGATTCATTTATACACCTACTACTGCTGCTATGAATAATAACAGCATGTATTCAGTGCTGCTTTGTAATTGTGTAACTTACTCCCAGCGCTTTGGTTTCTCCTTTCAGGAATTTCCGCAGAGGGCCGAGCGCCTGAGAGGAATTTTGATCCACTGTTGATGAGGGAAGAACTTGAGTGACAATGGTGTAGCCACTTCCCAAATTAGTGAGGGGTATAGAAGCGCTGGCCATCTTTAAAGCACGTCTGGGTTTTTAATCTGTGAGAAAAATATAACTTTCACTATCAAATGACAACAACAGATGACATCTGTATAAGGTCCCACAGTTAACAATGCATGTCAGAGCACAAACCAAGCCATGAAGTCCAAGGAACTGTCTGGAGACCTCCGACACAGAATCAGAAAAGGGTTTTATTGCCAAGTACAGTTTTTAGCACATGCAAGGAATTTATTTTGGTGTAGTTGGTGCACATCACACATTTTCTAAGTGGAATATAACTACAGGTCTAAACAATATAAGTATATGTACATAGTATGTATAATTACAAAATAAGAGACATAAATAAAAAAGAGCATTGCAGCAGAGAGAGAACAGTGGCATGAAAGTCTGACAGGAGTGTGGACAGAGTCCGAGGGGTTTCCGGGCCTTATTAATAAGGCTAGTGGCGGACGGGAAAAAGCTATTCATGTGGCGTGAGGTTTTGGTCCTGATGGCCCTCAGATTCCTGCCAGACGGAAGGGACTTAAATATAATATCCCCGGGGTGAGCAGGATCGGCCACAATCTTTCCAGCTCTCTTCAAACTCTTGGTGACATACAGGTCCTGGAGCGACGGCAGATTGCAGCCAATCACCTTTTCTGCAGACCGAATGACACGCTGCAGCCTGCCCTTGTCCTAGACAGTGCTAGCAGCGTACCAAATGGTGAAGGAGGCTGTGAGGATGGACTCAATGATGGCTGTATAGAAGTGCATCATCACCGTCTTCGGCAGATTGAATTTCTTCAACTGCCGCAGGAAAACCATCCTCTGTTGTGCTTTCTTGATGAGGGCACTGATGTTCAGCTCCCACTTGAGATCTTGGGAGATGATAGCACCCAGGAAGCGGAAAGACTCCACAATGTCAATTGTGGAGCCACAGAGGGTAATGGGGGCCAATGGGGCTGAGTTCCACAACCATCACACCACTGTCTTAGGAGCGTTGAGCTCTAAATTGTTTTGATTACATCAGGTAACAATATTGTCAGCCTCCCACCTGTAGGCGGACTCGTCTCCATTGGTGAAGAGTCCGATAAAAGTGATGTCATCCGCAAACTTCAGAAGCTTGCAGCACTCAATCAATCAGGCCTGTATGGTAGAGTGGCCAGATGGAAGCCACTTCTCAGTAAAAGGCACAGGACAGCCCGGCTAGAGTTTGCCAAAAAGCACCTGTAGGACTCTTGGACCAAAGATTGAACAACGATTGGACTCCATAGCCTGAATGGCAAGCGTCATGTCTGGAGAAAACAAGGCACCACTCATCACCTGGCCAATACCATCTCTACAGTGAAGCATTGTGGTGGCAGCATCATGCTGTGGGGATGTTTTTCAGCAGCAGGAACTGGGAGACTAGTCAGGATTGAGGGAAAGATGAATGCAGCAATGTACAGAGTCATCCTTGATGAAAACCTGCTCCAGAGTTCTCTGGACCTCAGACTGGGGTGAAGGTTTATCTTTCAACAGGACAACGACCCTAAGCACACAGTGAAGATAACAAAGGAGTGGCTAAAGGACAACTCTGTGAATGTCCTTGAGTGTCCCGGCCAGAGCCCAGACTTGAACCTGATTGACATCTCTGGAGAGATCTGAAAATGGCAGTGCACAGACACTCCCCATCCAACCTGATGGAGCTCGAGAGGTCCTGCAAAGAAGAAAGGGAGAAACTGTCCAAAAATAGGTGTGCCAAGCTTGTAGCATCATTCTCAAAAAGACTTGAGGCTGTAATTGGTGCCAAAGAAGCTTCAATAAAGTATTGAGCAAAGGCTGTGAATACTTATGTACATGTGCTTTTTTGTTTTTATATTTTTAATAAATTTGCAAAGATTTCAAACAAACTTCTCACATTGTCATTAAGGGGTATTGTTTGTAGAATTTTGAGGAAAATAAATTTAATCCATTGTGTAATAAGGCTGTAACATAAAATGTGGAAAAAGTGAAGCGCTGTGAATGTGTAATCATATATATGTATGTATATATATATATATATATATATATATATATATATATATATATATATATATATATATAAAAAGCAAAAACAAAAGGGATCAAGTGAAGGCATTTTCAAAAGCATGGTAAAGCTAGCAGTGATCCTTTTATAAGAAGTTTAGTTTACTAAAACAAAACAAAAAGCGTATTCCACCTCTTTCTTTTTAGCTGCACAGTCTGTATCTCTTGCTTCAACCTAATTCCATTTCGCTTTACTTGCCTGTTGTTTCATGCCACACATCCGGGATGCCAGAAATAATTCCAGAATTTCTGGTTTGAAGTGCAAGTCAAAACAAGACCAGCATGAACAATTCCCATAAAGCTGTTGTGCAACAAGATACGCAGTTTAGAAAGTTCTTTCTAAAGAAAAATTCAGCTGGTCATGTTCCTGAGAAGCCACAACATACAATCCCCTCTGTCCTGATGATCACAAAACGTGGTTACAGCTTCACCTCTGACTCAGTCCATAAATGTTCCATCTTTTTCTTACCATAGAAATGATAACATTTTAGAAAAAGTGGATATTAATTTAACCCTGTGATTTGCAGCTGGCTCTACTGTCGGAGCTACTGTTATAGAAAATTAATCAACACCTTCTGACCAATCAGGATCCAGGATTCAGCAGAAAAGAAAAGCATAAGCCAGTAACTCCAATACAGATTTTTTATATGTATTTGTAACTTTGCCAGCACAGTAGCTCGGTGTGAATATGTACCCACTGATTAGCTGTTATTAATCAGTTGGGAGAGAAGATAAGTCCATAAGGAAATTGTGGTGAGAAATCCCTTCATCTCAGTGTAGAGTACAATGAGTGAAGAGCATTAGTAAACAGCTGGACTTAAACCCTGTTAAACTGGCTAGAAGATGATTTCAACTTGTTAGCCTTCCAAGAGGAGGACTATAATCTGGAAATGCTTTTTTGAATCATTTCGTTGCCCGTCATGTAATGATTCTGTAAAAGCAGCAATCAAAGCTGCTATAGATTTATAAATAAACGGCGATGGATGGTGATTAAAGCAGTGCAAGAGAAAGAAGGGATGAGAGTTGAGTGTGAAGGGCTTTGGTTAGGGGTTAGTTAGGAAGGGTCATGATACCTTGATGGAGATAAGCGCGGACGAACAGGACTAGAGAGCGCGGATCAGGCGGAAGACGAAACACGGAAGAAAGCAGTAGGTCCAGACTGGGCGTGGCAGGGAACAGTAATTTAAATACAGGCGATAAATCCCAAAACCATAGACATCCGAAACCCAGACAAAGGCTTGGTGAACGTCAGAGATAAGGCTGTGAGCGTTTACTTCGTGAGGCGCTGAATTCAACGAGGCCTTTTATAACTTCTGATGAAGCACAGGTGTTCGCATGGGCGTTACCAAGCGCTCTTTGGACGAGGGTGGGCGTGTCCCTCCCAATGTTGAGGAAATACCAATCTGTCCCTCCAATATACAGTAGATATTTTCTATATGTCTCCATTTAATAAACCCTGCCAACGGATCTGTCTTTTCTTCATCTATTCTATTTATTTACGTCTATTCCTGTTTAATATATTCCCGTTTGTTAAGGAAAACAGCTGTGTTCCCCTCCTCCAGTTGTACACTTGGTTTGGCCCAGACTCAACACAAGTTTGTTGATATATTTTAGCAGCTCAGTCTGTAAGAAATGGAGACAGCATTCAAGTGTAAAAAAGTGCAGCAGAACATAAGAGCTTTTTTTTCCAGACAGTAAGTAACTACATACCTAAATAGTAGGAACCTTAGCTTTGTATAGAAGGCATCATACCATGGCTTGGTTTGTTCTTAAGAACATCAATTAACTGTTGATATTTGCACACCCACGACGTAGACTAGGCCAGGGGTTCCCAAACTTTTCCAGGGCAAAGCCCCCCAAAATGGCATTAACATTTGATAGAGGACCCCCTTTTGCAAGATGTCTTTAAAACACATTAAAAATACAGACTTCTGAATATTTTTATTAATAATTACATCTTACATCTTATTACATTAGGAATTGATTGTGTGTGTGTGTGGTTGTCTGAGAGTGAGAATTTATTTTTCACACCACATTGATGAGGCCGCCAGGGGGCGCCCGGGCTCCTCAACAATGTGGTGTGAAAAATAAATTCACTTTGAAAACCACTGGGCTAGGCTAACGTCAGTTCCAGTTTTTGAGCATTACCTTTACATTCACTTCTATATCCTCCTGCCGAGTTCGTTGTGAACCCTCACATTGTGACAGACTGTTATAAATGTGAGTGAAAGTGAGGAAAGTTGCACAGCATTTAGTTCCTTTACAATACATTTGGGCTCAGGACAACTAAGTGATTTTACAAATATAAGGCTCAGCATAATGCTGAGATGTGCTAGCTTGGTAAAGAGAGTTATGGAACTACCCTCTGATTTGTGGCCATATTGTAGTTATTTATTCAGAACTATTTATGGCAGTTTGTCTTTAGAATTAAGAAAAGAAAACTCCAGTACCCTTAACATATGTAACGTTTCAGGTTACCACTATATATTGTTGTACACTTTGTATACTTACTACATAGCAAGCTAAACAGCAAGATGACATTAACATAATAAATGACACCAGTTATACGAACAGAATATTCAGTTCATGCAGAATATTCAATGATCATCTAAGTCAGTCAGTGCTCTTCTGGGAATGACTGTGGGACCGTCTATCACTCAGAAATCACTGGAACTCAAACGGTAACTGTAATCCTAAAACTGTTGTAAATATGCACATTTTCAGTATCAAACTTTGGATGTTGGGGGGGGGCTTAGTCCATATCATGGTAATGCCCTTGGGTGTTCGCACTCAGTACACCTTTTTCTGTTTATAAAAAGTGAGTTTTTAGAGAATAAATACACAAAGCAAGAAAATCCTGTCCGCTACCCATATATTTTTTTGTGATGATTTCACCACACTGAAATAAATTCCTAACAGACTTAAAAATATTTGTTTGTATAAAACTCCAAAAACAACAAAGCTTTCTTGAAGAGAGTTGAAAATGATCAAATTGTTACTAAACAGTGGAAAAACTACATTTTCATACATTTGTAATGAAAATGCTCTTGTACACAATTTAGGAATAAATACATTTGTATCCAGCTGGATAAATAAGACCTGTCGTCTTTCCTAAAGTACTTTTATGAATAAGCTTAGTGTACGCTGTCAGGTTTACCCACCACTGACAGAGCTCCAGAGCTGATGAACTAATTAAAGGAAAATAAAAATTGAGCTGGTATATAAAGCATTAATGAAAAGCAACAGTGTGAAATATGGTTATATTAAAGCAGGATTAAGTCAACATACGCTACCACATCACCAGTACATGACTGTGCTGTTAACACTATTGAGATTGTTGACAGAGTCAGAAACAGCCATTAAGACAATACCAAACAAGTCTGTGAAAGAAACATAAACAATGAGAATAAAGGAAATAAATTGTGATTATTAATGCCTCAAGGAATTTCTTGTTATTATGTTGTTATATTATTAAGGATATGAGCTCGGTCAGTTTATCCTTGAAACAGTCATCATGTGTTCTTAACAGGAGATCACACCATTTACAACATTACTGCCAATATTTTATTATCTGATCAATCAAATTAATAAATTGCAATGTCCAAAGACATCGTAATTTCATGACCTAGATTTTGTATCGCATGGCTTTATGATGTGGTGCACAAAATGAACTGTATCATCACAATATAAACAAATTACATGCAAAATAATAATTTGTGCAGGATAAAGTGTTATTTTAATGCTCTGCTGAATAATGAGTGTGGTAGCCTTTTTGTCAAGTTAAACTAGTGATTAATGTGGGAATTATGACTTTAAATAAACACAATAAATGAAAAAATGAAAAAAAAAAAAAAAAAACTGTTAGGAAAAAATACCCCCAGTGCTTTTGGGCTTTCTTTTAAAACTGTCCTTGCCATTCTAATGTGTAATGGCATAGCAAGGGATTCATTTCAGTTTGGGGAGGAGTGAATAAAATCAGAGTATGACTTAAGAATTGAGAAGTGCAACAGAAACTGTCACAAAAGAATTTTTTTCTCTCAAGACCATACAAATGGCAATGAAATGAGATCTTTCTCAGGAATACAGTGGCAAGAAAAAGTATGTGAACCTTTTGGAATTTCATGGTTTTCTGAATATATTTGTCCTGATCTGATCTGATCTTCATCTAAGTCAAGGGTACTGACAAATAGAATGTGTCTTTATATTTATATTTTGAAATATAATTCATGTATTTATTGAGAACAACCAAAAAACCTCATAGTGCTTGTGGAAAACGTATGTGAACTCTTTAGTTAATGACCTCAAAAATGCTAATGGGAGTCAGGTTTTAACACTCCTGGAGTCTCATTAAGAAAATGAGTTTGGAGGTGTGGACTACAGCTACTTTGACTGATAAAAAACATTCAAACTTTTGGACTTTGTTCTGCACAAAAAGCTTAAACGAGCTTTCAGAGGATCGATGATCAAGAATTGTTGATTTACATAAAGCTGGAAAGGCTAACAAAGTGATTTCAAAGACTTTAGAGATTCAACAGTCTACAGTAAGCCAAACATTCTACAAATGGAGACACTTTGGGACTGTTGCTACTCTACAAAGAAGTGGGTGCTCAGTCAAAATGACACCAAGAGCACAACAAAGACTCCTCAATGAGGTAAAGAAACAACCCTGAATGACAGCCAAAGATTTGAAGGCATCATTGGAACTGTCTAACATCTCTGTTCATGAGTCTACAATATGTAAAACATTGAACCAGCAAGGTATCTACGGCAGGACACCACGAAGGAAGCCACTGCTTACTAAAAAGAACATTGCTACATGCCTGAAGTTTGCAAAAGAGCACATTGACACTCCACAGCAGTATGGGCAAAATGATTTTTGGACTGATGAAACTAAGATTGAAGTATTTTGAAAAACCACACAGTACTACATCTGGCATAGAAAGGGCACGACATATCATCATGAAAACATCATAATAACCATAAAGTATGGTGGAGGAAACATCATGATTTGGACCTGCTTTTCTGCATCAGGGCCTGACAAGCTTACAATCATTGAGGGGAAGATGAATTCCCAGGTATATCAGATAATTCTTCAGGATAATGTGAGAATGTCTGTACGTCAGCTGAAACTCTGTAGAAGTTTGGTGATGCAACAGGACAACGATTCAAAACACCGGAGCAAGTCAACAATAGAATGGCTTCAGAAAAAACAAAATGCGCCTTTTAGAGTGGCCGAGTCAGAGCCCAGACCACAACCCAATAGAGATGCTATGGAATGACTTGAAGAGAGCCATACACATGAGACGTGCAAAGAATATGACTGAGTTGTTGAGATGTTCAACAAGCAGAGGCAATGAAATGTTCTAGCTGCTAGAATATCTCTGCTAGTGCATCACCGGTTTTATTAATCTGATTGTAATGTAAATCTGTGAAGTGTGTGTGTGTGTGTGTGTGTGTGTGTGAGATTAAGGCACTTCATGAAGTCTAAAAACGTGACAGTAAAGGAGTGGAAACAGAAGTTGTTAGTAAGCGTGTATGAAGTCTGTCTTTGTATTGACCCCACCCACTATTCATTAATATTCATAATATTCAATGCTCATTGATATACATTAGCTTTTTCAACAAAGACACATTTTGCATGTCCATTTTTGAAATCGGTTATTTTTAACCTGTTGAGGTTTCAATCCTAAGCAGGAAAAAAATGACGATGAAGATTTTATGTAATGTTACCATGAGATAAATTGCACCAGTTGTACTGACCTGTGTTTCAGTAAAAGTGAGCAGTTAGAGAGTCACCAAAGACAAAGTAAAGTGTGCCACTCTGCAGCAGGAATGACTCAGTTCTCTATTCACGCTTTTCACTTCTTCTTACCAGTCAGAAGTCTATGGTTTTAAATAGCAAAAAATAGAAAGATAATTTTAAACAGCTCAACTTAAAAAAAAAAAAAGTTAGATATTTCACCTTTTCAGTTATGCAAATACTTGGAGTTTAAAAATAAGGAGCAAAATCCAGGAAAAGTTGAATCAAGAGGACAACATTAAATGGCATGTAACATCGCATCACAGCAGAGCACACATTCAATTACTCACTTTTAAAGCTGAAGCAATCTTTTAACGTTTCTCTATGTGTTTTGGTATATGCAACCAACCTTTTTTCCTTTTCTTTTTTTATACATGACCACTAGCTGTTATATCACAGTAAACCAACAACTACATTTCCCAGGATGCACCACCAACTACAAACATGGTTAAAGAGGACTACACGTCCCCCACACATTCACCTCTCCAGAATTCTAATCACACACACACCTGTTGCCAATCTCATACTCACTCACTCCATGCTATATACAGTGCTTTGCGAAAGTATTCGGCCCCCGAATAGAATCCACCTGTGTGTAATCAAGTCTCCGTATAAATGCACCTGCTCTGTGATAGTCTCAGAGGTCCGTTTAAAGCACAGAGAGCATCATGAAGAACAAGGAACACACCGGGCAGGTCCGAGATACTGTTGTGAAGAAGTTTAAAGCCAGATTTGGATACAGAAAGATTTCCCAAGCTTTAAACATCCCAAGGAGCACTGTGCAAGCCATAATATTGAAATGAAAGGAGTATC
>JAFFST010051808.1:23403-40790 GCA_022414735.1 Noturus placidus | reverse complement strand
GTTTGAGGCCTGAAATGTGGCAAAAGGTCGAACAGTTCAAGGGGGCCGAATACTTTCGCAGGGCACTGTAAGAGACTGTTCAAGACACTTTGTCTTTGTGAAGTATTACGTGTGTCATCCGTATACCAAGCCGTTGATCATTGTGTTTTCTGTGCTAGTTTTGATCTTGTTCTAGCCCTTGTTTTCAATTCTTTCAATTCAAAACCTCATTTATGACCGTTTGCTGATTGCCTGTTTATGACCATGCTTGTGTTTCCCGATTTGGAGTTGTCTGCCTCTCTCACATAATAAAGCTTTTATCTGCATTTGCATTTGTCCTCATATTACATATTTTGAAACTGATGTGTATATAATTTAATTGGTTTGCAAGGTGGTTTGCTGTAGCTTTTAAAATACTTTTAAATATATATATACTGTATATATATATAATTTTTTTTTTTTTTTTTAATAAGATACCTTTAAAATAACCGTTCTCTACATTATCCACATTCATAAATTAACAGCAGGCCAGCCCAGGATATTGAACAAAGTTGATCATATTTCAACTGGAGGAATCCAAAAGGAATTGCATCAAAAAGCATGAAACCCACCTTTGATTAATTTATTATTAATCATATTTTTAAAGGATCACTCCTATCCTTTGGCTTTTGATGTTTATCTTTTCATGACAAACTATCTTTTTAAAAATAAAATACTTTAAAAAGTATATTTTAATCTATGCAACCAGCATTTTTTTTTTTTAGCATTTGTCAATAAACCAAACCAATTTAGGTTATTATTTATTTTTTTCACATTAAGAATGCAAGCTGCTCAAAGTGTGTTTTTGAAACCTTTAAAAGGCTCATTTTCAAAAAAGTATATTGATCAATATATTTGAGTTCATTGCCTTGACTATTTGCTGCTGTGGAGATAACAAATGAAAGCTGAAATCAAAATGGCTGAGCCGTTTGATTTGTTACTTAGAGATTATACAGTGGGATTCACTGGCAGCTCCTGAAATTGGGTACTTAGCTTTGCTATCATAGCTAACTATAGAAGTGAAAGTTTAGGGGTGCAGATTCATATAAAACAACATTCAACATTAAATCTCCCCATACAGATGAATTAATATAAATCTGTGATTTCCAGCTGCAATATTGTCAAAGCTGCTGTTATAGAAAACTAATTAACACCTCTTCACCAGTGGCAATAGTGCTGATTGTACTCATCTAATGTAAAACAAAGATTATAACATTTATTTTTATCTAATAATAATAGGCCTTTGGTCTCGAGAGACAATTATTTTCTTATTTGCGCCTTTCGAGGTCAGCTGTAGGTTTTGCAGCACCTAGAATGACATAGTAGGCCAGTTCTTGAGTGGCAATCCTTGCCACAGCGATTGCAAGTAAATGCAGTGGCAGCTCCAGAGGTGCTTGTTGCTTTTTCTTTACGTCGCTCCCTCTTGGTCTGCCAACAGATGCGTCTTTACTCCTCACCTCTCCTGAGGCCCATTTCTACATCCCGCTGCCAGCTGACTCGGTCACCGGCAATTTTCTCCCAGTCATTTGGATTGATGTCACAGCTCTTCATGTCCTGTTTACAGACATCTCTGAAGCGCAGGGCCGGGCGATCAGTGACCCTTGTGCCTGACACCAGCTCGCCGTACAGGACGTCCTTGGGTATTTTGCCATCCTGCATGCGGCGCACGTGTCCAAGCCATCTCAGGCGCCTATGACTGAGTAGAGAGTACATGCTGGGAATGTTGGCTAAGTTGAGAACTGAGATGTTGGAAATGCGATCTTGCCATCTAATATCAAGGATGTGCCTGAGACATCGGAGGTGGAATGTGTTTAGTCAATGTTCTTGGTGGGCGTATGTTGTTCAGGACTCAGACCCATAGAGGAGGGTGCTAAGGACGCAGGCCCGGTACACTTGTACTTTGGTGTTGAGTGTTAGGGATTTCTTCTCCCAAACTTTTTTAGTCAACCTGAACATAGCTGTTGATGCCTTCCCAATGTGCCTGTCAATCTCTGTGACAAGGGACAAATTAACAAAGTTGTTACAAGCATTGGCAAGGCGATCGATAAGTGTCTGCAAACCTTGTTCTGTGTGAGCGGTCAATGCAGTATCATCAGCAAATAGGAGTTCTCTGATGAGGACTTTGCGGACTTTGGTTTTGGATCTGAGATGACCAAGGTTGAAGAGTTTGCCATCAGATCTTTTATGAAGAAAGACTCCCTCTTCTGCTGTCCCAAAGGCATGTGTGAGCATAAGTGAGAAAAAGATGCCAAAAAGTGTTGGGGCAAGCACACACCCCTTTACACCGCTGATTATGGGAAATTCCTCTGAGGTGGTGCCGCTGTGCTGTATTGTTCCTTTCATGTTTTCATGGAAAGAAGAGATGACTGCCAGCAGCTTCAGTGGACAGCCGATCACTTTGAGAAGTTTAAAAAAGCATCCCCTACTGATGAGGTCAAAGGCTTTTGTAAGATTAATGAATACCGAGTACATGGGCATTCTCTGTTCTCGACATTTCTCCTGTAGCTGGCGCAAGGAGAAGAGCATGTCAATTGTAGACCTTCCTGCCCTGAAACCACACTGAGCCTCAGGATACGTCCTCTCAGCTAGTATCTGTAGCCTGCTGAGGGCCACACGGGCAAAGGTTTTCCCCAAAATGCTCAGCAGGGAGATGCCGTGGTAGTTATTACAGTCCCCACGGTCACCCTTGTTTTTGTATAGGGTGATGATGTTGGAGTCTCTCATGTCTTGAGGCACTGTTTCTTCTTCCCAACACTGGCAGAGAAGTTCATAGAGTTTTGTGAGGACGGCAGGTTTTGCACATTTCAGTACCTCAGGTGTAATGCCGTCCTGTCCCGGTGACTTGCCGCAGGCTAGATAATTGATGGCGTTGTCAAGTTCCTTCAAGGTTGGAACATTGTCCAGTTCGTGTATCGTTGGTAGGGGCTTTACAGCAGCAAGGGCAGCTTCTGACACACCGTTGTCTCGTGAGTAGAGCTCTAAATAGTGTTCTACCCACCTGGCCATTTGCTTTTGTTTATCAGTGATGACAGCCCCTGTGAGGGATTTAAGGGGGCAGTCCTCCTGATGTTTGGACCAAAGGCTGTCTTGATGCCTTCATACATGGCACGGATATTTCCAGTGTCAGAGGCGAGTTGGATCCTACTGCTGAGATTCACCCAATAATTGTTGGCGATCTGGCGATTATTTGAGCTGCACTGCGAGCAGCTTTCAGAGCCCTTAATGATTTTGTGCTTGGGTCTTGCTTGTACTTCAGGAGCGCTATGCGCTTGGCTTGGAGGATGGGTTCCAGTATAGCAAGGTGTTCCCCAAACCAGTCCGTATTTCACCTTGTCTGCTTGCCGAAGGTATTGATGGCTCAGTTGAAGATGGCGTCTCTTATTTTTATCTACGCTTGGTATAAAAAGAGCACCATGGAATAAATTACTCATTAAATGTCAGGAAACAACATTAGTACTTAGTTGCAAAGCTGTTGTTGGTAATAAAAGCTCACCAAATATTCAGTTTCTTGGGCAAAAGAGTCCAAACTCTTTAGAGATGGGTTTTGTAACCTTTTCCAGCCTGATGAGCATCAACAATCCTTTTTCCGAGGTTTGCAGAAATCTGTTTCATGCCATGATACACCTCCACAAACATGTGTTGTGAAATTCAGACTCTGATAGATCCCTGTTCTTTAAATAAAACATAAGAGCCTGGAGTATGTCAAATCTGTAAAACAAATAAACCCTCGCCAAAGTGGGTTTCATTTCATATGGTGATATAGCACACCAGGATGTAAAATGGAAAAGCTAATGCCCTGTCCAGAACCAATAGCATATTATAAGCTTATTGATAGAAATCGATATAAAATTAAAGAACACTTTCTGACCAATCAAAATCCAGAATTCAACATCAATGTGGTTTACTTTTTTATTATTATTTTAGAAGAAAACATAGAAAAGAGTACAATTTAGATTCCCAAAATTTAAAAAAAGTGTGTAGAGCAACTGTGTCAAAAATCACACATGAATTATTTTTCTTATAATATAATTCTTCACCAGTGCATATGTGAGAAAATTTAAAATATTATTTTACTGTTTCCTATTTTACTGTAATTTACTGTAATTCTTAATTAATTATTTAACATTCTCTTCAGTTGTCTGATTTGCTTTTTATCTCGCTGTATGCTGGAGGATGTCCTACAGGTGGGAGGGTATACTGAATATTGAGATGGTACCATTAATTATTGTAATGTGAGCACTTGAGTTAAAATGAATAAATTAATATTTAAAAAGCCATAATTCTGGAAATGACATTCCATTTTAAGTTTTTTTTTTTTTTTTTTACTAAACTACCCTTTAACATCTATTTTTCAAATAAAAAGGGAAATAAAGTTGTCTAATATTTTCAGTACAATTAGAACCTACTGCTTAATTTATTAAATTTTTTGGCCAATGGCTGCTGTAGCAAGTTAAGATAATATCTCTAATTTTGCTAGCTTGCTGGCTAAGTTAGTATCACCAGCAAACTTAGTATTACTTTATATAACCTGAAGTCCTTTGAAGAGTATGGAGTTCTTACAAGGTAACATGATGAGAACATTCTGTAATGTCTGATGATCTAAATCTGCATCCAACTTTTTGGATTTTTTTTTATTTATTTTTTTTAAGCTGATTCCTGACAATATGCTCCTGGTCTAACATGTTTCTGGCTGGATCAGCCAGCCTTAGCCTGCTAGCTGATAGTTTTTCATTTATGAGAAACATGGTGAGCAAGAAAAAGCTTCTCCACTTTTTTAATAATCTTTTTATGTTTTTAGAATGTTTTTCTTTTTAATTGTTATTGTATTGTCTTTCTTCCTGTTTTTCTCATGTTGTTTCTTAATAAATAGCAAATTCTGTTCTTAGATAAAATATTTTGGAAAAAAAAAAAAAAAAATAAATAAATAACACAGATTGTAGACGTTTGTAAATTAAAAAGGTGATATTTTTCCCTTGCTTGTGTAGTGATGTTAATTTTCTCATGCTGAAAATAAATACATAAATAAATAATACCCTAAACAGCTGATACGTCAAATCCAGGATGAATATGATGATGCCGATTGCTGCAGTTATCGCACTTAGAATATCCACTGCCATAGCTCTCTTCACCTGGGAGAAAAAATAGCAAATAAAGTCAAAATCATGACTTCAGAAACATCGGAATACATACTATACATTACACTGAAGCTCTAAGAGTGAACTCTGACCTTTACCTTAAACATGAATGTTCACAATTTTACGCACCAGTTGGCTTGCACAACTTGATTAATATTTCAGTAAAGAAGCAGTAAGAGTGGATATTTAACACAATTTATATCATTGTCTTAAAATAAAAAGACATAAGTTGAAGTGTTTAGATATTATAATATTTGCTTGGACAGCTGGTGAAGGATTTTTGTCTAAAGCATCCTGTTTCTCTGGAAATTGTATGCAGTCACATTAGAAATGAAGATTCCAGAAAGGACCACAAGGTGTCTGGTTCAGTGTCATATCACAGCAAACCAGTGACTACATTTCCAATCCTGCATTGCGGCCTACAAACATGGCCGTCATGGACAGCAATTCCCAGAACACTCCTTCCTTCTAATTCTGCACTCCTGCATCCAATTTACACTCACAATTACACCAGACATATACGAGACGATTCAAACACTTAATCTTTGCGAAGTATATGCTCAGTTGTTTAGTCTCTGTCATCATTCCAAGCCTTGTATCGTGTTTGCTTTTCTGGTTCTTGACTTTATTTCTCTGTTGACCTTGATTCTCGGCATTGCCTTGTTTAGCCTGTGTTTTTTGAATAAAAATGAATTAATTTTCCAGCAGCCCAATTTATGAGGGTTTTTTATTTATTTATTATTATTTATTCTTTTTTGGGCATAGTGGTAGGGTTAACAACAATAACAACAACATCCAGTACAGACCACACCCAAATCTGTTTAAATCTGAATAAGACAATAGCTACAAATATTTCAAACTGTAAACAAAATTGTGTATGAACAGTCCATCCATCCATCTTCAACCGCTTACTCCTTTTCAGGGTCACGGGGAACCTGGAGCCTATCCCAGGAGGCATCGGGCACAAGGCGGGGTACACCCTGGACAGGGTGCCAGTCCATCACAGGGCACAATCACATACACACTCACACACACATTCATACACTACGGACACTTTAGACACGCTAGTCAGCCTAACATGCATGTCTTTGGACTGGGGGAGGAAACCGGAGTACCCGGAGGAAACCCCTGCGGCACGGGGAGAACATGCAAACTCCACACACACATGGCCCTGGCGGGACTCGAACCCTGGACCCTAGAGATGTTCATGTAAATGATGCCACTCACCACAATATTCATTAGTTTATTTATTTTTCCATCCATCCATCCATCCATCCATCCTCAACCGCTTATCCGAAATCGGGTCGCGGGGGTAGCAGCTCCAGCAAGGAACCCCAAACTTCCTTTTCCTGAGCAACATTAACCAGCTCTGACTGGGGGATCCCGAGGCGTTCCCAGGTCAGTGTGGAAATATAGTCTTTCCACCTAGTCCTGGGTCTTCCCCGAGGTCTCCTCCCAGTTGGATGTGCCTGGAATACTTCCCTAGGGAGGCGTCCAGGGGGCATCCTTACCAGGTGCCCGAACTACCTCAACTGACTCCTTTCAACGCAAAGGAGTAGCGGCTCTACTCTGAGTTCCTCTCGGATAGCCGAGCTTCTCACCCTACTCACCCTTCTCACCTTTATTTATTTTTATTATTCTAAAATTCTTCTAACATTAGAAATCCCTGTTAGACGTCCTACAGGTTTTGTTTTACTATAAATATACTATAAACTATAAATTTACTGTAAAATCAACTTATGTGCATTATACAAAACATGTAGTACTTTGCGCATGAATTATATCAGTGTTTATGTAATATGTTTATATTTTCTACTTCATTGAATTATTTTATTATTGACATTCATATTAATTTTAAAATTTAAACTTATTTATTTTCCATTTTAGTTTTAATTATTCTCTTGTTGCATGTTATATGGTGCTTTATTTGATATTTTAAGTGTTTTATTATTATTGTTTACTCTTGTTTCTAGTTACACTGCCAACATTTGCAGAGATTAAGATCAAGTGGTAGATGATCTCTGATGTTTCTGGCATTTCACACTTTTGTACCACTGTATCAAAAATGTGGAATGTCAGGAATATCAGCGTTTGTGGAGCATACCAGTACCCTCGCACAGAACATCCAGAAAGCAAAAAATAAAAGAGGGACCTGACAGTCCTTTTTGGATCTGTCCAATTCTATAAAGTTCAATCCCACATCAACTGGTCACCACCACCATGAAGAAATTTCACCTGCCATGGAAGGTACAAGAACACTTGAGTGACTACTTTGAGATATTCAAGATTAGATTCACAGTAGGCAGCTATATCACACAATGGCAGCAATTGGAAGTAGGGATTGTGACTGGCTGCATGAGCTCAGGCATATTGTTTACTGCTGCAGTTCATCTACATGTGGAAGCTGCAGAGAGACCAAGCTATGGGCCAGTGATGAAATCAAACGTGCACCAATCACCAGCATGAGCTGTCATGGATGACCTTACAACATGGTTGTAGAAGGCAAATGGATTCTGATCCAGGGCAAGCATGAGCTTTAAATGCAGTAAGTCAAGAAGCTTAGTCCTGGAGAATTGTCAGAGTGTACAATGACACCAGGTTCAAGACTGGTGATAAGTCAAGAGCCTTGTGAAGTGGTTTGACCACACCTTCTACAAGATTTCATGATGGTGCTAAAACAGCTGATGATGGAGGGGATCACCTGATTATGAGCTAGGTTGCAGCTGTTACACCATGCTAACCATAACAGTCTCAATGTTGCAGGTGCTCTTTTTATTTTAAATGCTTAAGCCATAAAATATGACAATAACACTACTGCTACTACTACTACTACTACTAAAACTTCTACTGCTTTTGCTGCTAATAATAATAATAATAATAATAATAATAATAATATAGCATCCGATTGAAGTTAATGGTAAATATTGCAAACTTACAGAGATATTTTCAGCCAAAATGGTGTAGTTGTTTAAAAACGAAATATTTTCTTTTTCACGTGAAAACATGATATTGTTTTTAACTTATGCTTTAGTACTTGAATAAGTTTAAATATTGCGTTATTTTAACTTTCACCTGAACACATTTTGTCCTTCGATACTTTCACTTTTCTCTAAGGAAGATTTTAAAACATTATCTATACTTTCACTTTTTCAAGTACTTTGTCTGCCAGTAATAATATTTATGTTTATTTATACTGCACTTTACATTTGAGGCAAATCTCAAAGTGCTCCATAATGGTATGCAAGACAATATATAAAGCTATCAAAAAAAGGCACAATATTTAGAAAGCAAAAACAAAAGGGATCAAATAAAGGCATTTGAAAAAACATTTTCAAAAACTTGGTAAAGTCAGCAGTGAAACTTTTATCAGAAGCATTTAGTTTAATAAACAACACAAAAAAAAGCTTATTTCACCTCTTTCCTTTTAGCTACACAGTCTGTGTCTCGCTTCAGCCTTTAAATAATTCCATTTCGCTTTACTTGTCTGTCGTTACACGCCACACATCCAGTATGCTAGAAAGAATTGTGCTACTGTCCACCACCGTATTTAACCGTGGGCATGAGGTACTTCTCCATATGGCTACCTCTCTGTGTGTCCTAAAACCAACTCTGGTGTTTATTGCCAAAAAGCTCTATTCTGGTTTCATCTGACCATAGAACCTGATCCCATTTGAAGTTTCAGTAGTGTCGGGCAAACTGAAGATGCTTGAGTTTGGTTTTTGATGAGAGTAGAGGTTTTTTCTTGAAACCATTCCAAACAACTTGTGGTGATTTAGGTGACTTCGGATTGTAGTTTTGGAGACTTTCTGACCCCAAGGTTCAACTAACTTCTGCAATTCTCCATCTGTGATCCTTGGAGATTTATTGGCCTCTCAAACCATCATCTTCACAGTGCGTTGAGACAATATAGACACACGTCCAATTCCAGATTGATTCATAACATTTCCAGTTAACTGGACCTTCTGGAAAGGGGCGGCTGTGGCTCAGTCGTTAGAGCGGGTTGTCCACTAATCCACTAATCGTAGGGTTGGCGGTTCGATTCCCGGCCCGGATGACGCCACATGCCGAAGTGTCCTTGGGAAAGACACTGAACCCTAAGTTGCCCCCGATGGCAAGTTAGCACCTTGCATGGCAGCTCTGCTACCATTGGTGTGTGACTGTGTGTGTGAATGGGCTAATGAGACACAGTGTAAAGCGCTTTGGATAAAAGCGCTATATAAGTGCGCCATTTACCATTTCTTAATTATTGTTCTGATGGTGGAAATGGGAATTTTCAATGCTTGTGCTATTTTCTTATAGCCACTTCCCATTTTGTGAAGCTCAATGACCTTTTGCTGCATATCACCACTATATTCTTTGGTCTTACCCATCGTTATGAATGACTAAGAATTTGGCCTATGTTTTACCTCTTATTTATACCCCTATGAAACAAGAAATCATGGTTGAACAATTTCCTTTTCTTAGTCACCCAGGTGTACTAAAAAAATATATATATATATATCAATGGGAATATACTTAAAATATATTTTTATCATATGAATTCATAGGGGTACCAATAATTGTTGCACACATATTTTGGTAATCCTTTGTTGTGTTTTCAGTTGTTTCATATCCATGATCGCAGAGCATTTTTGTGAATTGTTTTTTCACGAAAGATCAAACTGTTTAGCTATAAAGACAATATTTCAGGGTGCAAATATTAGTGGAGGGCACTGTACATCAAATATACCACTACAGCCTGGCAAACACTGGAAATCCCAACCCCCATTACAACAGGTGTTCTTATTTTGTTCTTGTATATGTACACCGACAGCTGACTAACACAACAACAGGAAGTGAATCTTCAGCATTTTCTCCCTGGACTCAGGGGTGTTAAAATTAAACAGTAGCCTCTGACGTATAGCTCGGCAACTGGTAAAATTCATGTAATGATTTGGCCAGACAGAACAGATCTGAACAGAACATTTGCCAAATGGTGTAGGGTTGTGAGGGAAAATGAAGATCTAATATAAGTTTGGCAGGTGGCAAAAACCTCAGTAGCTAATATAAGACACTATAGGAGAAACAGTGCTGGTTAGCAGTTAGAGCACAACTTCCTTTTTTCCCACAGTGGAAACTCTGTAGGACTCGCTCAACAAACACTTCTTTGGCTGACAGCTCTTAAAAGAACCATTTAAGGAATATTGCTAACATGGTGAGAAAAAATATATATACATACGAGAATTGCTCTTTGCCTTTTTAATGGCAGTGTTATTTTTAAACAGAATGACATGCACACTTGTCTTGCATTGTGAAAACACATCTTTATACTTTGGCATTTGAACCCTGAGTACGTGAGATATTTGTTCACACTTTGTATATGTAGTTCTTGTTGGAGTTTGTAGTGGTGTGTGTGTGTGTGTGTGTGTAAGTGTGTGTGTGTGTGTGTGTGCGTGTGTGTGTGTCTGCATGTTGTTGTTTGTCATATTACTGTTTTTTGATTTCCTGGTTGTGAAGCACTTTGGTCAACTTTGTTCTTTTTAAATGTGCTATATAAATAAAATTGAGTTGAGTTTACAAATTTGCATTTTAGAAATCTTCATTTGTGATACTTGTTTTAAGTCAAGGGTATTTTTTTTTTTTTTGCTGTTTTTCTTTATTTAAAAAATCATCCATTACATTTTAGACACTTAAATGCAAATTTTGTATATATATATTTTATATATATTTGGTTGAAAAATTTAGAACTGCTAATTTTTATTTTACAGGAGGATGCCAAACACAGGTTAATGCTAGTGTGCTGGGTGATAATCACGTTTATATTTGGCTTGGCAGTGTGCTCACTGGATATAAAATTCCTGAGGACACAGCCATGTGACATCCACCAGAATACCACTACCAGGACTGTTGAGTTTGACTGCCGTGGACGACAATTACAAGTAATGCCCTTCGTTTTTGAGAACACCACCAGCCTTGATTTATCTGAGAATGAAATCAAGAATCTAACACTGGACTCATTGAAAGGCCTGCAAAAATTGATCAATCTAAATCTAAACTGGATGAACCATAATCGACACGTGAATATCACTGAGGGGGTTTTTGCAAATTTGACAAACCTGGAACACTTGGGGCTTAATGGATTGGGTCTGCCGGAGGTACCTGCACAGCTTCCAAAGTCCCTGAAAGAACTGAGATTGGACGCGAACAAAATTTTCTCACTAAGTCCCAGAGACTTTTCACAATTAAAAAAACTGACCCATATTTATCTATCCAAAAATTGCTATTATTGGAATCCCTGTTTGATTAATTTTGAGATTGAAATTGGAACTTTTTCAAGCTTGGAAAAATTACAACATCTGAGTTTGTCATATAATAACCTTTCCCATGTTCCCAGAGATTTGCCTGTCTCCTTAGTAACACTTGAACTTGCTTCCAACAATATATCGTTCATTGGAGAAGATGATTTTAAAGAGCTCCCAAATCTCAAAACCCTTAAAATTCAGGGAAATTGTCCACGCTGTCACAATGCGCCATATCCCTGCATTCCGTGTGCCAATGGTTCTATCGATATCCATGAACGAGCTTTCAACCACCTTAAAAACCTTGAATTATTGCATCTTGCTGGGAATTCTATTTCTACGATCAAGAAAGTCTGGTTTGAGAAAACTCTGCAGCTGCGGGAACTCTACCTTTCCTTCAATTTTCTTACAGGACAGATCAAGGATGGAGCATTTTTGAGTAACTTAAGGCTTCTGGAAAAACTCGATCTCTCATTTAATTATGGATTACAAGCTTATCCAGAAACTGTGCACCTAGCACCAACCTTTGCCAACTTGTTCAGTCTTCGCACACTGCATATGCAAGGTTTGGTTTTTAAAAAGATCCAAAACAACTCATTGGCATCTCTTTATGGTCTGCAAAATCTGTCCACATTAGATTTAGGAGTAAATTTTATTGTCAGTGTGGATTCAGGTATATTTAACAAATTTCATAATTTAAAACTGCTGTACCTGTCAGAAAACCGTCTCTATCCTATCACTAACTCTGATGTTAGTAAGCCAGATAATAACATAAAGCCTCCACGCTTCAACCTACCTCGGCTAACATATTCTAGTTCTAAAAGGAAACTAGACCCTTATCAGCTTAACAAAGGACTTATCAAACCAGAATGCTTTGCTGCTGGCCATGTGTTGGATCTGAGCAGAAATAATCTGTTTTTTATTTCCCCAAAGCAATTTGAGGGATATAAAAACATTTCCTGTCTCAACCTGTCCAGAAATGCCTTCGCATCAGCGTTAAATGGAACAGAATTCACATCACTGCCCGACCTAAAATATTTAGACTTATCTTTTAACAAGATTGATTTGGCCTATGATTATGCTTTTAAGGAATTAATAGAGTTGGAGGTGCTTGACATCAGCTTTAATGAACACTATTTCCGTGTGCCTGGGATAACTCATAATTTTAAGTTCCTAAAAAATTTGCCTAAATTAAGAGTATTAAATATGAGTTCCAACAGCATTTTTACCCTAACAACTAAGCACATGTGTAGCGCCTCACTTGCTGAGCTCCAGTTCCAGCATAATCAACTGGGGAGGCTTTGGAAAGAGAAAGACGAAACGTATTTTAAACTTTTCTGGAACTTAAAAAATCTGACACATCTTGATATATCATACAACAATATCAAGAATATCCCTACAGAAGTGTACAAATACTTGCCCATCACAATAAAAAGATTCAGATTGAATGGCAACGCCCTGACAAGTCTTAATTGGACTTTGATGAGGAACTTTACACAGCTTGAAGAGCTCATTCTTGGCTACAACAGCCTGACGTATGCCTCTAGAAACATAACCCAGAATATCCCATCCTTGCGTTACCTCGACCTGAGCCATAACAGAATCTCTCAGCTGGCCACTGGATTTATCCAAGGTGCTGTCAATCTTAAAATGCTGGATCTAAGTAATAATAAATTAAGCACCATTAATCAATCCACCTTCCCATCCAAGGATGCAAATCATTTGAACACTTTGTGGCTCCATAAGAACCCCTATCGTTGTACATGCGACATAATGGACTTTATCCTTTGGATTTTTGAAAGCGACGCAAAAATCCCCCATCTGGTCACTATGGTAAAATGCAATGTCCCTGAAGCAACCAAGGGCAAAGGGGTGATATTATTTGACATCAGGGAATGCATTGATGGACAAGTTGCCTTCCTGGCTTACTTATTCTCCACTTTGCTCATTGTGGGTGTCACCTTTGTGGCAACCTTGATGCATGTGTTCTACTGGGACTTTTCATATGTGTTCTACTATGTGAAGGCCAAATTCAAAGGGTACCAGCACTTGAGCTCTGGAGATAATGTCTACGGTGCCTTTGTTACATATGACACCAAAGACTCACAGGTTTCTGAGTGGGTCCTGAACCATCTCCGGGTTCAGCTGGAGGAACAAGGGGATCACTTCCTTCCAGTCTGTTTGGAAGAACGTGACTGGCTGCCTGGCTGCCCCACCCTGGACAGCCTGACCCAGAGCATTCACCAGAGTCGCAAGACGGTCTTTGTCCTCACTCATTCCTATGTGAAAAGCGGCTCATTCAAAATGGCTATGTACCTGGCACACCAGCGTCTGCTGGATGAAAGTGAGGATGTGATCGTGCTGCTGCTACTTGATCCTGTACTGCAGAACTCACATTTCCTGCGCCTGCGAAGGCGCTTATGCAGCCACAGCGTGCTCGAGTGGCCGCGTACGCCCGCCGCAGAGCCCTGGTTCTGGCAGTGTCTGAGAAATGCAATTCGGGTCGAGAACAAGGTCATGTACAGCACCATCTACTCCAGATACGTTCCTATCAAAAACAGACCCAGAGAGAAAGAATGAATTACATGATACATGATATACTGTGTATATATTTCATAATACAAATATTTACTATACAAACATACATTTCAACAAACCCAATATTCTTATTATCATTACCATGATTCTGTTGGCATAATAAGAATGAACATTCAAGTGCGAAAATATTGCAGTGCAAACTGTCCAAAAGCCAACATTTGTTTTCTATACCTTTCTAATTAACAGTCATAGTCGTGTTCATGGATCACCAGAACTCCTTTCTGTAATTACATAGCTTTCTTACATTTTTCTATTAGTATTCTAGCAAGTTGGTTGTTATAGTGTTTTCAGGTGATTGCTAGGGTATTGCTTTGTAGTTCCTATAATGTTGCTAGTGGGTCGCTATGATATTATTGGGTGTTGCTAGATGATTACTATGCTATGCCAGGTGGTTGCTATGGTGTTGGTAGGTGGTTACTATACTATCCCATGTAGTATCTAGGGTTTGCTAGGTGGTTGTTATGTTATCCCATGTGGTTGCTAGGGTGTTGCTACGTGGTTGCTATTCTGGAACAGCTGTTTGCTATGTTGTCGCTAGGTGGTTGCTACTGTAGGGTGTTGTTGGGTGGTTGTTATGCTATCCCAAGTAGTCGCTAGATTGTTGCTCGGTGGCTCCCAAGATTTTCCAGGTGGTTGCTAGTGTGTTGCTATATGGTTAATGTGTTATTCCATGGTGATGGTAGGATATTGGCTGGGTTGTTGTGGTATTCAAAGTGGTATCTATGGTATTTATACTAGGTTTCTGTATGATCAAAGGTGGTAGCTAGCGTGTTATTTGGTTGCTGTCATAGTCCAACTGGTTGTTAGTGTTTTTGTATTTTTTTTGTAAACTGGATGCTATGAGTTTCCATAGCTTGTTAGCCAGATTGGTCTTGAAGCTGAAGCGCAAAATGAAATATGCAAACTTCAGACATAAAGCATGTCTTGGTCAGTGGTGTAGTCTTAATGAAAAGTGATTTACTATTTTCAGTGTATTGTTACTGCTCAATACAAATTCAAAAGTAGTTTTCCCTTTTAAATGTATGGTTTGAAATAAGTAAAGTTGTAAGTCAGTAATTTAAATACAGATTTTTTTTAAATATATTTGTAACTTTTCCAGCACAATATCTCAGTGTGAATACTTAATTAAAAAGGTGATTTTTACCCTTGCATGTGTAGTGATGTTCATTTCCTCATGCTGAAAATAAACACATAAATAAACGATACCATAATGTAACAGCATCTATAATCATAGCAGTTCTTCCTCATAAACAGGATCAATATGATGCTGCTGCTTGCTGCAGTTATCACACTTATAACATCGGAAACATCGGAATCAATTCTATACATGACACTGAAGCTCTGAGAGTGAACTCTGACCTTTACCTTAAACAATAATACTCACTAGTTGGCTTGCACTGAAATTAATGTTTCAGTGAAGAAGCAGTAAGAGTGTATATTTAACACAATTTATATAATTGTCTTAAAAAAAGTGATGTTCAGGAGTTAAATAAAATGATGCTTCTTCTTTTTTTTTTTTTTTTTTTAATGAAAACGTTCATTTTCCAGCAGCCCTATTTCTAGGTTGGGGGTTTTTGCAGTCTTTCATAATAATAGGGTTAACAATAACAACATCTGGTACAGACCACACCATCATCTGGTTTAAATCTGAACAAGAAAATAGATACAATATTCTAAACACTAAACAAAAATTTGTATGAATTCTATTAAACAAAGTGCTCTTATGAAATCCCTGCTTCTCCATCCATCCATCCATCTTCAACCGCTTACTCCTTTTCAGGGTCACAGGGAACCTGGAGCCTATCCCAGGAGGCATCGGGCACAAGGTGGGGTTACACCCTGGACAGGGTGCCAGTTAATCGCAGGGCGCAATCACACTCACATTCATACACTACGGACACTACTTTAGACACGCCAATCAACCTACCATGCATGTCTTTGGACTGGGGGAGGAAACCGGAGTACCCAGAGGAAACCCCCGACACACGGGGAGAACATGCAAACTCCGCACACACATGGCCCCGAAGGGACTCGAACCCTGGACCCTGGAGGTGTGAGGCGAACGTGCTAACCACTAAGCCATAATCCCTATTGCTTGCACACTTTTTTTCTACCACATCTTTTTCTTCACTTCGACCTCTCTATTAATGTGCTTGGACATAGAGCTCTGTGAAACAGCCAGCCTCTTTAGCAATGACCTTTTGTGTAACATTATACTAGTTTCACTTTTTAAATGGAATGAAAACTGAAATAAATCAACTTTTTGATAATATTCTTATTTTATGACCTGCACACACACACACACACACACACACACATACATAAACACACAATAGGGGAGGCTTGGTGGGCTTTAGTTACAAAAGGTTGAGAACTATATAAAAGAAGACTCACCTATGTGAAACTTGATCGGCTTCAAATCATGTAAACACTGACGCCGAGTTAGTGCAATTATATATACAGACAACACTGTCAAATGTGTGTCTATGGTAGTGAAATGACTGAGTTGAATTACTGGAAGATTTAGCACATGCACTGTAAAAAATAAACATTGACTTAACTTAAAATTTACTCAACTTTTTTTTTAGTTGAGTGAAGTTAAGTTAAGTAAATTCAAAAAAGCTGTGCAGCAAGTTGCCTTGAAATTTTACGTTAAGTCAACATTGTTTTTTTTTTTTTGTTGTTTTTTTTACAGTGTGCTTAGGAGGTGTTCTCTGTGAAAGTTGCCTTATTTGTGGGCGTGGCTAAATGTTCCAGGAACACACTTGGTCATTTACAACTGATTTCCATTTAGCAACATATGCACATGAGCAGCTAGAAAATCAGCTAAATATTTTTTTGTTATGTTTCTCAAGAATGTTTTGTTCAGTTTGGGTAAAAACATTTACACAACTACAATAATTTATGAAGGATATTTCAGCCATACTCTTGCTCATTGAAATATTATGTCTACACCACATTTCTTATGTAAATACTCCTATGAACAATTTATGAATTATTTAGTTAGTTTGTGTCTGAGGGCTCGTTTCACGAAGGAGGTTAAGTGAAAACTCTGAGTATGTTAACCCTGAAATGAAGGAAACTCTGGATTTTCCGTTTCAGAATTAGAGGTATGTTAAACCCGAGAAAGCAGAGTAAGTCATGCCTGTTTCTGAAAGAGGCATAACTTATACTCTTCAGTCATGCAGAGAGCATGAAAGGGAATGAAATGGCATGTCCTTTTATGGACATCCTGTTGATGAAGAGGCTGTATAAATTCTTAGGGAGTTACATTTATGTTGGGAGAGAATTTTGAGGCCCAGACTGGATTTTTTGTCATATCCCTATGCAAGGGCGTAACCATGGTATGGACATTGGG
>JAFFST010051808.1:0-23267 GCA_022414735.1 Noturus placidus | reverse complement strand
TATAGAAAATATTTTCTCCTGTATATTGGGGGGACAGATTGGTATTTCCTCAACATTGGGGCGGTCACGAAAATGATAGACATTTTCAGCTGCTGCCACGTTCTTTTAATGCCTGCAGGATTGCCCCTATACATGAAAATTAAATTAATAGGTTTAATAAAATACTGTTCTTCAAGTTTCAACTCTGATATTATGACAGTTGGGTTATAACAGTCTAAAATAGTTCTTAATTACTAACTACAAATTACATCTTCAGCAAGTCTAATTAGATTAATATAATAATTACTTCTCTAGAAAGTATTGGTCTACTTACTAATTTGGTCTACTTACTTATTAATTACTTTCTAAATCACAAATCAACCTCAACCACTTGAACAATAAGGAGAGACAAGAAACTGCACTTCTAATGCTTTCAAATAAACAATATACAACTGCATGAATTATTCTTGAAATGACCAAAGTGTGTAACTAGAGGGAGAAGGTTACATTAAAAATATACCTTTTATTAAATTACAGTATTTAGATCACTTACTAATTAATTAAACCCAACACTGTATAAAAGTAATTAAAATGTAAACTTATGCATTGACTCGAGCAACTATTTTCTCCCAAGCTAAATCTCTGTCCTTTCTCCTCTGTCTTTTTGTCTGACATTGTTGCCATGGTGTCTGACGCTGTTGCCATGGTGACTCATAATATCTTAGTTTCCCAACTCAGGGTAAGTCCACTCAGAGTTCAAGTTTTAACTCAGAGTTGGTTGAACCTCCTTTGTGAAACGGTCCCCAGGCCAATAAATAATAATAATAATAATAATAATAATAATAATAATAATTTCTTTGATTTATATAGCACTTTTATAGGCACTCAAAACGCTTTACTTTGTATGAAAGGGAAATCTCCTCAACCACCACCAGTGTGTAGCATCCACTTGGATGACACAACGGTAGTCATAGTACACCAGAATGCCCACCACACCAGCTATTGGTGGAGAGAAGAGTGATATAGCCAATTCAGGTTCAGGTTCTCTTCCTTATTAAAATGTGATGTCTACACCACATTTCCTATGTAAATGCTCCTATGAACAATTTATGAATGAATTAGTTAGTTCATGTCCAGGATGATAAATGAGGTTAGTTGAACATGATTGCTAACACTTTATTCAATCAAAAACCCCAAAATCTCAAATGGGTTTTCTTGTAAATATGAATATGGACTGTTCAGTGATGTGGAGCTTCATAACAACATCCTGCAAGTTTCTCTTACCAGTTGAGCCTGTTGTGCTGGGAAGGATCTGACCACAGGAACACATCCATCAGGGTTTGGAACCACATTGATGATGTTCATCTATATGACACATACACAGAGCTTCATAGTTACAACATAGAAATATATACACATGTTTAGAATCATTACAGCATTCCAAATTGTTCACTACAATTACAGTACACTAGATTGTTCTTGATCCTAGCTAAAGATAAAGGTAGCATTACTTAATGTCACATTAGGACTGGTTGCTGTCATGAACTCTGACTCACAGAATTCCTCACAACTTCACAATATGGCCAAACCAGATTCCATTTCCCATCAGCCACAGCTGCCTTCACAACATCTGGAAACTCAGAAATTTTCGAATTCGGTACCAGCTACAGCGTTCACATGAACTCAGGCATCTGAAGTCAGAAATAAAATGAATATTCACTTTAAGCTGTCTACAAAAACTAAAATTACTGTGTGGTTTGGTTATTGCTTGATTTATTTTTAAAGTAGATGTGATTATTCACTGTTAATAACACTAAAAAAAAGTGTGAAAAGATTTTATGACTTCAAAAGTAAACAGAAATGCAAAAAAAAACAAACAAACAAACAAAAAAAAACCTGCTTATAAACATTAAATCACACTGTTATTTCTTATTCTTAATTTTCACTTTGAGTGCTTCCATGTTGAAGTGATGTAATATGGCAGTTAGGAGAAGTCTGAGCTCTTAAAAAATGTTGACTTTCAGAGTCTGAATTATAAGTCGGAAAGCCGGATCTTTCCTACTGGGAGGTCAGAAATTTCCAACAACAACCAACAACAACAACTAGCAAATAATCAATGAAATGTAAAGTCAGCTACCAAACCCGCTTCCTCTAGTGATGAATCCACCCCTCATCTGTACCTGCTTATCATGCTTCAGTTCTCAAAACCTGACTGGAAAAGTATGCAGAAGATCTGGAATGGAAATGGAAATGCTTCTTGTTGCAACGCTCCATCTGTTTCTCCAGGCAGGAGAGAAGCTCACTCAGTTTCTTAACCTTCTGATGGAGGAAGCGCTCAGCTGAGCTGCTGCACTATGGTAACTATGGTAATCTATGAGGTTAGATGATTTATGTTTAAGATGTTTAAGATGCTCAAGATTCCTCAGCTGAACGCTGACAATGTGCTAAAGTTTTACAGGAAGTTTCACTCTTCCTGATGTCCTCACATGTTCTTAGAAGGTAATTTAATAAGAACTTTCTTCCTGTAATGTGTGGGGATCTGAATCTGTACCCACATTTTCTGCTTTGTCACAGTGTCTGTTATTTATACTAAAAAAATTAACTAAAACTAAAATGAAGAGATTATCTGTGGTGCGTAACATGGTGTGTAACGTTTCAGAAGATGTCAGCTGACCTTCTATTCCAGTGATGGCTTTTGAGCAGGTGGATTTAATTCATTTAAGATGTGTCTTGAGTGTTAAGACAGCTGAATTAGCTTGGAGATGATTTCTATCTAGTGTTTTGTGAACAGACAACAGCAGGCAAATCATGTATATCAACTTGCAATCTCCTGAGAATAAAGTTCTGACACGCATGACGATATTATATCTTTTACCTTGTTTTAAAGTACTTACGGTAGGTTCATTGGTGCAGGTGGCTTTGCAGGTGAAGGCTGATATTGCGATAGAGATGGCAAACTGGAGCAGAGAGAAAACCAGCAGAACACCAATGATTCCATAGGTAAGGCTCTGAAATAAAGATCCACCATCAACATACACACGTCAGAGTGTGGTGCCATATAAAGTAACTTCTTTTTGTTTGTTTGTTTTAACTCTTTAATACTGTATTCTGTATTTCTTTTATTAATTTATATTGGATAGTTTTTTATGCAAAAATAACATGCATAAAATAACAATAAATGAAGAAATTATACCAGTGCAATACAGTTATTACCGTATCCTAAACCTTGGTAATAGATGTAGCAGTAGGTGAAAAGTGGCCCAGTCACCAAATCCATTGAAAATATGATGATAGCAATTCCTGCAGCTAACGTACTACAAATATTTACCACCATAGCGCCCTTCACCTGAGAGAAAAACGGCAAAAAAACCCCCACTGATGTTAGAACCAAACCAACTCTCAAACAGCATCCATAAGAATTGAAGCTACAAGAGCAAACTATTGACATAAATGTTCAATGTTCAAATGTTCAATTTTATTCAGCAATCGGCTAAAAAAGTCATTCTTTTTCTAATTTTATTTATTATTATTATTATTATTATTATTATTATTATTATTATTATTATTATTATTGATAATAATAACAATAATAATAACAATAATAATAATAATTATAATAATAATAATAATAATAATAATAATAATAATAATAATAATAATCATGCTACATTTATTACTTTTGTCTGAAGTATCCTGCTTTTCTGGAAATGTTGTGTATTTACCATCTATATTTACCGTCTCTAAATTTCTCTATTTACCATCTTACACCTTCGATTTGAAATATAAACACGAAGAAAATGTTGGACTTGGATTCTTCACTTAACAGTTACTACAAAGTTATAGTATTTCACACCGAGTGTACAGTGCCTTGCGAAAGTATTCGGCCCCCTTGAACTGTTTGACCTTTAGCCATATTTCAGGCCTCAAACATAAAGATATAAAACTGTAATTTTTTGTTAAAAATCAACAACAGGTGGGACACAATCATGAAGTGGAACGAAATTTATTGGATATTTTAAACTTTTTCAAGAAATAAAAAACTGAAAAACGGCGCGAGCAAAATTATTCAGCCCCTTTACTTTCAGTGCAGAAAACTCTCTCCGGAAGTTCAGTGAGGATCTCTGAGTGATCCAATGTTGACCTAAATGTCTAATGTTGATAAATAGAATCCACCTGTGTGTAATCAAGTCTCCGTATAAATGCACCTGCTCTGTGATGGCCTCAGAGGTCCATTTAAAGCACAGAGAGCATCATGAAGAACATGTGGCAAAAAGTCGAACAGTTCAAGGAGGCCGAATACTTTCGCAAGGCACTGTATATAAATCACCAAATTGTATGTATTCCAATAAGCGAGATTATTCAGGTTCATTTTCATGCTTCATACCCAAATGTTAACCAATCAATACTTACCTATGATTTTTATCTTCTAAAATATAACATTACACATCCTAATGAAATCCTTATTAAAGTTCCTACAATTTTATATGGTATATTTTCTGGAATTTTGGATTCATTTAATTATTTACTGTCATGCGGTGCATGAGACTTTAATAGACATAGTCATGCAGGAAACATGACTATGTCTATTAAAGTAGCATGCACATCATTCATTTCTATGTGGCTTGTTTAAACATGACTACAAAGCTAAAATAATAGTAAGATTAATTAGCACTCAGCAAATAAAGAAAAATTCTATATCTTATCTCTTAATGACAAATTGAAATGATGGATGAAATGCAACATCTGTGCGTTTTCATGCTGAAAGTGTTGGGGGGAAATACGGTTTGTGTTTACATACCACACATGCATTAAGCTTGTTGCTTCCTGAAACAGTCAGAGCACCAGCGCTGATGTGCTGCAAGTGTGGAATTTTGTTTTATTAGTATTATTGAAGCTGACACTGATGTAATATATATATATATATATATATATATATATATATATATATATATATATATATATAACGTCAATTAAACTGAAGAACACTTACAAGCAGCGAGCCCCAGAATGTGACTCCAGTGAACACGCTGACGGTCTGAGGGTAGACCGCCATCACGATGCCAAACAATATCGTCAGCAAACCAATCATTATTTGGACAGCCTAATAAAAATAGAAAAAAAAAATAATAAAATGACACACACAAAAATTAACTTTTAAAATGTTGTTTTAAATAAATAATACAACCTCAATTCCAAAAAAGCTGGGATACTATTTAAAATTTAAGTATGCAGTGATTTGCAAATCTCATAAACCCATATGTTATTCAAAATAGAACATAGAAAACACATCAAATGTTTAAACTGAGGTATATGTACCATTTCAAGAAAATAATAAGGCAATTTTGAATTTGATGGCCGCAACACATCACAAAAAAGCAACCAAAGGCTCGAACAGTAAGTGTTACTAAAAGAAACAATTGGCAACAAGTCAGTAACATAATTGCATCTAAAAAGATCTTAGAGCGGCAGAGTCTTTCAGAAGTAATGACCGGCAGAGGTTCACCAATCTGCGAAAAACTGAGTCTAAAATTTGTGGAACAATTTCAGAAGAATGTTCCTCAAGCATAAAATTGTGAAGGTTATGAAGTTCTCATCATCTGCAGTACATAATATCATCAAAAGATTCCAAGAATCTGGAGAAATCTCTGTGCACAAAGGACAAGGGTGAAAATCAATAGTGCATGCCCGTGTTCATCGGCCCTCAGGCAGCACTGCATTTAAAACAGGCATGATTCTGTAATGGAAATCACTGCATGGACTCAGAAACAACCCTATAAGTCACTGTCTGTGAACACAGTTTGCCATGCCATCCATAAATGCTGGTTAAAGCTCTATCATGCAGAGAAGAAGCCATATGTGAACATGATCCAGAAACACCGACATCTCCTCTGGGCCAAAACTCATTTAAAATGGACTGAGGCAAAGTAGAAAACTGTTCTGTTGTCAGAAGAATCAAAATTGAAATTCGTTTTGGAAACCCTGGATGCTGCATTGTCTAATCTGAAGTGGACTAAATAGTAGAGGGACCATCCTGCTTTTGATCAGCGCTCAATTCAAAATTGCATGTCTGATTGTATGGGGTGCATTAGTATGTATGGAATGGACAGCTTGCACATCTGGAAGGGCAACATCAATACTAAATGGTATATACAGGTTTTAGACCAACATACATGTTCATCCGGATTCCATCCCATCTTTACTTCTTTTACTTCTTTACAACTACATGTTCCTCCAGCTGTTTCTTTTTAGTAACACTTACTGTTCAGCCTTTTGCCCTGTCCCAACTTTTTGTCCCAACTGTTGTGGCCATTAAATTCAAAATTATCCTCCCCCCCCCCCTTAAAACTGTACATTTCCTCACTTTAAACATTTGATATGTTTTCTATGTTCTATTGTGAATAACATATGGGTTTATGAAATTGACAAATCATTGCATTCTGTTTTTATTTACATTGTACACAGCATCCCAACTTTTTTGGAATTCGGATTGTTTTTTCTGATACTGTATACTTGCAAACTATGTTCATGTTTCTGCAAAGAACTTGTAATGGAGAAAAAATAAATGATATCACACAATTATATTAATGAGACAAAACATTATAGCCAGTCACAGATGTAGTGAGTAACATTGATTGTCTTGTAACAACAGCACGTGTCAGTATGTGGAGATAAATTAGACCATAAGAACAGTCGGTTCTGACTTCCGGCTGAGCAATAGATGGAGTGAGACGAAACTTTTGAGGCTCTTGCAACATTTAATATTATGCTATAGGCACTTTTTTGTGGAGTGGTTTTTTTCTTTTTTTCGGAGTGTTGTGGAGTGTTTTTTAACACCGTAATTTTAACTTTTGAGGTCCAAAATGCCAGAAAAACCCAAAAGCGGGAGTGTTTTGTCTACTCCACTTCAGCGGCCTGCTCCACACGCTGCATCCTTGGCTCGTGGTGATCCCTGTTCCAAGGCGATGGTGTTGTTATGATTGCTGTCTCCCCCGGTTTCAAGCTTCTTGCTTCACTTCAACACGAAATGGTGGCCATTTTTAAAACCCAGCTCCAGGCGGCCTTGAGCGTAAACTTGACTTTTATCAAGTCAGAGCTACAGACCGTAAAGGCGTAATTAACGGTCAGTATTATGAATATCCAGTCAGAGGTGAGTGTTTTGAAGAATACTGTGGGGGAAATGGAAACTTTGCTCTCCACCTGCTGTGATGACATCGCTACGCTACAGGCTAACGTCGAGCACTTTTCTGCTGAGTTAAACAAAGTGGATATTAAGTATGAGGATCTCGAGGCTAGAACATGGCGCAATTATTTGAGGATCCCTTTAGTGTCCCTTAAGACTCGACCAGCTCATCCACACCGGCAGCGGTTTCCACTCTGCTTAAAGAGGCTTTAAAGCTGGACAAAGCGCCACTTCTGTACCGCGTTCATCGCACTCTACAGCCGAGGCCCAAACCCGGCGAGCGCCCCAGCCCTATAATCAACCGACTCCATTACCAAGCGGACTGTGTGGACATCCTGCGGTGGGCCGGAGCCCAACAATGGATGAAGGTTGGTGACATGGTTATCTCTGTCTTCCCTGATCATACCGCGAAGACGACTATTAACTCTACAACACATGATTGTGCAGTGACTATATTTATGTGCCTTGCTCTTTTTTGTTGTTTAGTTTGCAGGAGCCCGACCTTGGTGGATTAATACCATAGGGTCAACAGCTGTTAGTTTTTATGTAATCGCTAGTAGCTGTGAACACTACAGCACACGTGAACACATAACCAATTACATACACGGGGAGGAGACATGACATAAACATTAACTAAAAAAACATGTGTCGAACTGTCATGAAATGTCAATTCAGGAAAGAGCAGGTGCACCATTGGTGGCCACAGCCCCCTGGGCAGAATGTCCCAAGCAGAGCCAGGAGACCGTGCAGCAGTCCAGGAGAAACAAAAACGCAGAGGGGTGCACATGGGAGAGCAGGAAAGCAGTGTGACAGTCACCGCTGAGCAGGAGAGCAAAGCAACATCCTCGGCAAGACAGGAAGGCAGGGTGACGACCTCAGCTGAACAGGAAGATCGAGTGATGATCTCAGCTGAATAGGAAGGCAGAGTGATGTCCTCAGCTAAACAGGAATGCAGAGTGACGACCTCAGCTGAACAGGAAGGCAGAGCAACGTCCTCAGATGAACAGGAATGCAGAGCGACGACCTCAGCTGAGCCGGAAGGGAGAGTTAGATCCCCCACCAGAAATGGAGAGTGAGGAATGTCCCCCACCAGGAGCCCAGAGTCTGCAATGGCAGGTTGCATAAGTTGTCACAGGCGATGGAGCCAAGCGATTTCCTCCGTGATCTGCCTGCTCTGCTCAACCAGTTTACAACACCACTTCCTAACTTAATTAAGTGGATTGAAGTCCTCGGCTGAGCATGAAAGCAGAACTTGGCTGTCTGTGTCTACAGACTCAGGCGTGAGCAGAGCTTGGCTGTCACTATCGTGACAGTGTTGTGGGCGGCTGTGGCGCAGGTGGTAGAGCGGGTTGTCCACTAATCGTAGGGTTGGCGTTTCAATTCCCAGCCTGGATGACTCCACGTACCGAAGTGTCCTTGGGCAAGACACTGAGCCCCAAATTGCTCCCAATGTCAAGTTAGCGCCTTGCTTGGCAGCTCTGCTACCATTGGTGTGTGTGTGTGTGTGTGTGTATGTGTGTGTGTGTGTGTGTGAATGGGTGAATGGGTCACAGTGTTAAGCACTTTGGATAAAAGCTATATAAGTGCACCATTTACCACTGTCGGCAGACTCGGGCATGAGCCGGACTTGATCGGCTGTGTCAGCAGATTTGGACTTGGGCAGATCTTGGTCGTCCGTGTCCGTACACTTGGAAGTGAGCCGGGCTTGGTTATCCGTGTTGACATATATTCAGGATAGTACTTGGGCTTGGGAGGTCACTTCGTTTACCTCTAGCTGGAACTTGATCTCATGCTGGGTTTCTGGAACTGCTCCCTCCTCATGGGCCTCATGTTCCAACTTGAGCTCTGAGGATGACATACTAGCCTGTGGCTGGAGCTCGATTGCTGAGACCTCTGGCTGGAGCTGGGCTGGTAAAACCTCCACGTGGGTCTCAGGTTCTAGCTCAGTTCCAGAGGTGGACACATTGGCTTGTGCCTGGAGTGGGACTGTTCACTGGGTTTGTTTGGTGTGTGTGAGTGTTTTCTCTTTTAATTTTTATTATTTGTTTGTATATTTTTTGATTGTTATTATTATTTTTAAATTACATATTTATTTGTTTATTTATTTATTTTTCTCCCCCTTCTTGTTTCCTCCACCCTTTTACTTTTCTCAGAGGTGATGCTACATTTTCATTCTCTTCCTGCCGTAACCACTTGATAAATGACCACTAATACTAGAAATTCTGGCTCACATGTTAACTTTGTGAGCTGGAACGTTTAAGGTATGGGGAGCCCTATAAAAAGACCTAGGGCATTTGCTCTTTTGAAACAGCTCAATGCGGACATAGTGTTTCTACAAGAAACTCATATACACACCACAGACCAGGTTAGGCTTAATTGTCCATGGATTTCTGAGGTGTTTCACTCTAATTTCAGGGGGCCAGGGGGGTTGCCATTTTAATTGGTAAGTTAATTCACTTTTCATCTTCCAAAGTAATTTCAGATGAAAATGGCAGATATTTAATAATTTCAGGTAAATTGTTGCATGTATTATTAGTTAATATTTACGCCCCAAATTTTGATGACCCACACGTCATGAATAAGCTCTTTGAGCGCCTCCCGCCATACTCTTCTTATATATGGAGGAGATATGAATTGTGTTGTTGATCCTAGGTTGGACCGCTCTACTCCCAAGACCATGACGCCCTCACTAATGTCAAGTACGTGTTCTGATTTCATGGCCAAGAATGGTTACATTGATCCTTGGAGATTCTATTATCCCAGGATCAAGGAATATTCTTTCTTTTTGCAGATGCATGAGTTCTTCTACAGAATTGATTATTTTTTCATCGATGCCAAACTTATTTCCAAGGTGTCAATGGTTAAGTATCATCCTATTTCTGACCATGCTTCACTTTCTTTGGGTATTCAGCTTTCCACCAACCCTGATATTCAATACTGTGGAGGTTTAAAACTCTGCTTCTGTCAGACAGCAAATTTAATACATTTATTACAGCTTCAATTGACGATTTTATTGAGATCAATCAGAATGAGGTTGATCCTATTTCCTGTCCTCTGCTGTGGGAGTCACTTAAAGCGTACTTGCGAGGCCAAATAATTTCCTACTCCACACATTTAAACAAAACACACATGGCCAAACTTCAAGAGCTATTGACTAAAATTGATGAAATAGATAGACAATTGGTCATTGGCCCCTCTTCTGCTTTACTGCTTTACTGCTTTACAGATCGGCTTGACTTACAGGCTGAATTTGACCTCATTACAACTGCTGACGCAGAGCGCCTTCTTCTACATTCACGCTCCACATACTATGAATGTGGTGATAAAGCGAGCCGACTCTTGGCGCACCAACTGCGACGTCAGGCAACCTCGCGCATGATCACTCAAATAAAAAATGCATCTGGCATACTCCACACAGACCCTAGTATCATTAACTCAGTCATTTGGTCATTCTATTCATCTTTATATATGTCGGAATTTCCATCTAGAACTTCTGAAATGAATGCTTTTTTAAGCAATCTCAACTTCCTTACCATTAACCCAGATGTTGCTAAAGATCTTGATTCACCATTAACCTTAGAGGAAATCAATAAAGCTCCTGGCCGTGATGGATTCCCAGAAGTGTTTTTCAAAAGATTTAAATCTAAACTGTCCCCTTCATTGCACTCTGTATATAAGGCTTTGGGTAGTTGCTTGGAAAGAATTCTTCCAGTCATAGTTTTAGATGAACAAACTGGATTTATAAAGGGACGTCAGTTGTTTTACAATGTTTACACCCTTTTGAATATTATCTACTCCAAATGCTCCACTACAACCTCCAAAGTAGTGATCTCAGTCGTCGCTGACAAAGCGTTTGACAGGGTTGAATGGGGCTACCTGCATACAGTATTACATAAATTTGGATTGGGTGATACATTTATTTCTTGGATACGCCTTCTGTACACATCTCCGCAAGCTAGTATCTCCACTAATGGGATACAATCAATTTCTTTTACTTTATCCCGTGGCACTCGACAGGGTTGTCCCTTGTCTCCTTTACTTTTTGCATTAGCTATAGAACCCTTGTCAATTTATCTTAGGTCCTCTCCCTCTTTCACAGTGATATCACATTTAGGAATGGAATTTAAACTATCTATTTATGCAGATGATTTATTACTGTATGTTTCCCGCCCAAGTCGCTCTTTACCTGAAATTATCTCCTTTCTCCAGAGATTTGGTTCTTTCTCAGGTTATAAAGTTAACATTTTCAAGAGTGAGTGCTATCCGGTTAATACTTTAGCATTACAATTAAATCAATATCCCCTTCAGACTGAGTCCCTCTGGCTTTAAGTATTTAGGAATCAATATAACCAGAACTCCGACTTCTCTTTTCTCTGCTAACTTCTGCCCGTTGATGGCTAAAATCAAAACTGACCTTCAGCAATGGAGGTCTTTACCTCTATCGCTTATAGGAAGAAATAACATGGTAAAAATGAATGTTCTGCATACGTTCCTCTTTTTATTCCAATGTCTCCATCTATTCTTACCAAAATATTTTTTTTTAAACTATTGATCTGGACATTTCTAGCTTTTTATGGTGTGGAAAGGTACCCAGAATAAGTATGTCAATGCTTCAGAGATGTAAACTCAATGCTGGCCTGTCTCTCCCAAATTTCCAGCTGTATTACTGGGCATCACATATTCATAAAATCTTATTTTGGTCAAGACCAGAGCATTCCCCGTGCTGTACATTAGAGGTGCATTGGTGTGGCTCATCCTCTCCAATGGCTCTGCTTAACTCATCTATTCCCACCAACTTCTCTGGCTTTACAGATAACCCAGTGGTTAGTTCAACTCTAAAAATCTTGTACCAGTTCAGGAAGAACTTTAAATTTGTTTCGGTGTCTACCTTCAGCTCCGTTACAGAAAAATTACTCATTCCATCCTACACTATCTGACCCTACATTTGCTGTCTGGCATGGTAAAGGTCTCAAAATCTTCAAACGTAACAGAATAACGCGCCATTACAATGGGCGTAGCAAGAGTGCCTGCAGCCCAAGAACGTCATTGCGTCCCGGGAATGGAGGAGTTCTTGGAGAAGAGTCGACGGATAGATGAAGCGCTAATGCGGCTGGATCACCTGTCGATTCAACCGGGGCTAATGTTGCAGGTTGGGTCCACTGGCCGCCCAGTTCCCCATGCCCACACGGTCGGATAGCTATGCCATGCCGCATAGCCAGCCAAGCCACCTGAGCTCCTGGGGCTTCCCACTGCAGGGAAGTTATACAGGCCCCCGCAGCCAGCCAAGCCATCTGAACTCCTGGGGCTTCCGACTGCAGGGAAGTTACACAGTGCCAGGCAGCCAGCAGCAGGAGGACTTACGGTCTAAAAAACGAATAGAGGTAGACCAGATTCTCTGTGGTGTAGAGGAGGCGCTTCGCCCATGGCTTGAGCTGAACAACACCCTGGTCACGCTGCCTGAACCCGACTGTAAGGTTAGTCCCGTGCCACATGCCAGAGAGCCCCGTTTTGCACGTGCCCATGCCAGAGAGCCCCGTTTTGCACGTGCCTAATCCTGAATGCCAGACTTCACCAGTGCCCAGGTCCATGTCCCAGAGCCATGTCCCATCCACGTCACAGAGCCATCTCACGCCTATCAGCCCAACCGGGAGGAGAAGGCGGACCTAGAGTTTTTTTTGGGGGAGCACGGGTGTGCTACAGATACTGTGGGGCTCCAGCCGGAGGCTAACAGGGCAGCCTCCGGTGCTACAGCGATGGCAGAGCTCCAGCCGGATGCTAACAGGGCAGCCTCTGGTGCTACAGATACTGTGGGGCTCCAGCCGGAGGCTAACAGGGCAGCCTCTAGTGCTACAGCGACGACGGAGCTCCAGCCAGGGGACGTAGCCACTGCTGATGCTCCAGATCCAAACTGCATGGCTACAGGAGAACTCGAGGCAGAGGTAAGTGGCATAACCTCTGATTTTCTGTGTTCAGGTGACGTGGCAGCCACAGAGCACCAGATGGAGGTGGCATCCTGCGTTCACAAGCCATGGCAAGTGGCCTCCTGCGTTTCTGAGCCCCTGTGGGAGGCGCCCTGCGTTCCTGAGCCCCTGTGGGAGGCGCCCTGTGATCCTGAGCCTCTGTGGGAGGCGCTCTGCGTCCCCAAGCCACGGCAGGCGGCGTCCTGCGTCCCCGACACCAGTGGGGGTGTTCCAACCACCTGCAGCCCGGCAAAGGCGTCCTCATTTCCTGTGGCAGCAGAGGGACATTCTGCCCAGGGGCCTGGGACACCCATTGGAGGGGGGTTTCTGTTAGTGCTCCGGGAGGAGCACTTTTTGGGGAAGGGGGTGGTACTGTTACACCTCGCCAGCGGATGGCAGTGCTGTACTGCCATACAGACTCAAGCCACGTGACCTTTTGTTAAAGTTCCTGTTATTATGTTCGTAATGGTTCCCAGGTGGAGGGTGTTTAGTTTGATTATGAGGTATATTTAAACCCCTCAGTTTGTAGCACACATTGCGCATTATTGTTTGAATGTTTCACTGTTTCGATGTTTGACTGAATGTTTCAATGTTACAATGTTAGTTGTATTGTTTGTTTTGAGTTCATGCTAGAAGGAAGCATCTCGGAGGTAGAACTTATCCATAAATGCTAAGCAGAGAAAGGTTAGCATGATAAGTATCTCTTGTTCTTGTTTTTGTTTTCTCAATAAATGATGTAGGGGCTTTTTAAATAACATATTTAGATTTAGGGTAAATAATTATTATTATCATCATTTTCTCTGTGATGTAATTGTGTAACTTACTCCCAGCGCTTTGGGTTCTCCTTTCAGGAATTTCCGCAATGGGCTGAGCATCTGAGGGGAATTGTAATCCACTGTATTTGAGGCTGTACTTGAGGGAAGAACTTGAGTGATGATGGCGTAGCCACTTCCCACATTAGTCATGGGTATAGGAGCGCTGGCCATCTTTAAAGCACGTCTGGGTTTTTAATCTGTGAAAAAAAAAAAAAAAAAAATTTCACTATTAGCATGATGGAATAATGTGAGATGAAATACGAGTACAAATTGTGACATCACTACAATGTGATTTATGGGGTTTTTTCAGCTTTTTAAATTTGCTACATGATTTTGTTAACAATCATTAATTACATTGAGTTCATAAGTTAAAAACATTTACTTTTTATAATTGAATGCATTTACTGGTAACAACTTTTTGACTCTCACTGGAGTAAATATTTTGATACATACTTTATACTTTCACTTCAGGATCATTTCTCAGTATTTTGTTCATCCTTGAAAATTATCATTTTATATACACTGAACTTGATATCTGAGGAAAATCTACAAAGTAAAATGGTACACACGTCAAAACATTTGCATGGCAAAACTCCAAAAGCCATTTTAAAGCATTTTTACTCCTTAAACACTCCTTAAAGCAAACAATTATCCTGTTACTGTAAAAAAAATGTCTGTAAAAAAAAATCATTCCTTTACCTCGCATCCTTTTAGCAGTGCAGTTTCTCTCTTTTTCTCTCTCTTTCTCTGTGTGTGTGTGTTTTTCTCTCGCTCTACTAAACACTTTTGGTTCTTCCGTGTACCGTTATCCGAAAGTCATCCTGTTTGTCGGATGGGATGTTTCCAGTTCCAGTGACGTAGATTTCCTGCTTCGAGTCTAATACGAGAATGGAAAAAAAAAAAAAACCCACAAAAGCTGTTGTGCAATCAGATGTGATGTCTGAACATTAAACAGAGCTCCAGAGAGCAGGGGAGCACAGCCTGCTGTTGTTTTTGTTTCACCTCACAGAGCTGAAGTATTCCCAGCAAGATGAAATTAATATGATCAGCTCTGTCTACATGTTTAGGATTATACAGGATTATAAATGTTTGATACCTGTCAAAATGCATATCCCTATACCATCCTGCACTTTGGGCTTATTTAATTTTATAAATTAATATAAGTTATAAATGTAATATAAACAGCACATAGTGAGTAAGTTACATATAACTATTGCTTATTGACTCATACTGCTTTTCTTTACAATCAGTTGTGTTCATAGTCAACAAAAAATGTACTAAATCTCTTTTTAAAGAAATTCATACAACACGTGTCAATAATTAGCGCATAACGAGAAAAGCAGGACAAAGTGTATTTATGTCATATACTGTAAAATATCTAAGTCTAGGTGATTAAATAGCTAACATACTTGCAATAGCACAATAGGTAAAATTAGGAAGGACTCTAACTAGTACATTATTTTTGATTTTTTTAAATTATATTTTATATGAATAAAGCAAAGCGGCTAACCCTGCCCTTCATGCTAACCTTAAATTAATGTACAAATTATTTTACAAGACCAAGTCAAATGTTAAGACCAATAAAACGCACCTGAAACCTGTAACAGTCATTAGAGTAGCAGTTATAATATAAGAAAAAGTCTGTTATCATTACACCGATGCCTACTGCTGAAAATACGGCACTGACCACATTCATTCCCACTGAGCCCTGCACCTACACGAGAGAGAAAACAGAGCATTTATACATGTAAGACTTTGTAAAAAAAAAAAAAAAAAAAGTTGTACACATAAATAATATTGAGGTTGTTTTTTTGCATTGAAATCAAATTATATAATGTGTATGATTAATATAAAATATGATAATGCAAAAACTACTGTCTCATAAAAGTATTTACAGGAAAAAATACATATTGGAAGATAAATTATGTTAATGCTTTAATCCATTTTTTCCACAGTGCTGTAGTATGTCTCGTAGCATGCTTGTCAAGATTCCCCCTTGAAGCGGGAGTGCATTGCACATGCGCGCAGGCACCCTGCTCTTTTCCAAGCGGATTTAATTGCTGACACTTCAACACGTGGACTTTGTTTACGCTTCTGTTTTTTCTCCTCCCATGCTCTGTCATCTGTTTAACCTTTCATGTGTCGTAATAATTCTCAGCTGTTCTCGATTGCTGCGCTGATTAGGCATGCGCTTTTACCGCACACCGAGTAGCTCTCGAAAGTGTTTTTGTTCAAGAATATCATAGTCCTAGTTCATGCCACACTGTTTGTATCTTTTTGTTTAGTCCACGTTAGTGAGGTCTAGACTGGTTTTCTCCGCTAAACCAGTCTAGAGCCTTTGTTTATGTTAATCGTTTCTTGACCATGACCATGTCTTCTGCCTAGCCCTGTTTAACGATGTTTGCTGATCGCCTGACTCTCGCATGTTTATAGATTACTCGATTTGGATCACGTCTTTGGATTACATTTCCTGCATCTCTTTAAATAAACACCTGTTCAAATAGCATTTGTATCCATAGTTCTCTCTCCACCGTCACAAGACGTGACAATGCTCAATAGTTTACTGTAACCAGGAAAACTGAGGAGAAAGGCCAGGTTTTTTTTTTGTTTGTTTGTTTTTTGAGATTTTCCTGTAATCATTGTCAGAATTTTATTTCTGATCAGTGATTGTGCAGAGATGAAGAGCAATGCTGGATCTGTGATAACAATCCAGGAAAGCAAGCAAAAGGTACAAGAAGACCAAACTATTCATGACTCATCTGATTACAACAGCAACCCGATTAAAATCAGTAGGGAACCTGACTAGTAGATTCGATGTATTCGATGTATGGTTTCTGATCCTTAGCTCTTGCGAAACTCTACTCACACTAAGGGTCATATTTTAGATACTGTTTGTATTACTGGCTTAGAGATCTCTCTTTTAGGTATATCTGATCACATGCTTATTGAGATCAGCATTCTAACCCTTTCACGCAAACTTAACAAAGCAACGGTCATATATATATATATTATCACAAATGGAGCTCCATTAACCAGCTATCTTTCTCCAATGCACTTGATGTCCCCTCACTTATTAATTCTTCCTGAACATGTAATATGGTAATAATGTAAAATCTTCTCAGATTGACTATCTTCTCATGCTGGATAACGTCTTGAGTGGTTTCACAAGAAAACTGGCCTCACTGTTCACTCTCTAGCATATACCGAACAGATGAAACAGAACTTAGATGTTCTTTACACCACCAAATCAACCTACTCATTTTCCGTCACTAATGTAGGCAGTGGTAACCCAAACGGCCTCTTCAAAATTATAAATAAAATACATCGGCCACCCTCCTCCATTCTGACTGGTTACGCTTTTCCATGTTTTTCCTTCTTCCTGAATTAAATCGATAACATTTATGACAACTTTCCCCTCATCTCTCACCTGAGAGTCAGCTTATCTGCACCCCCTCCCCTCCCTAATCTTAGTCCTTTATGTTGTTTCACCCCAATTGATCCATCAGACATAAGGGACCTTTTCACTAAATCCCACACCTCTATTTACTCTATTGACCCCTCTCCTATGTTTCCACTCATTATTTGGCACCATGAACTACAACAGGGGTGCACACACTTTTTTGACTTGCGAGCTACTTTTAACATGACCAGTCAAAGAGATCTACCTACACTAAAAATGTGATATATATATATATATATATATATTATATATATAAAGAAGGTTTTTTGAAGAAGGTTAAGAAAGGCTGCCACTTCCTGTTGAAGTTATCAGGGATGGCACCCAGAGAGTACCTAATCTTTTTAAATTTTAGAAAAGACATGACATCCCTGAGCCACTGAGTGCTGGAGGGAGGCTTTGTAGATTTTCAATGGAAAAGAAGGTGCTGTCTTGCTAACTGTCACGGTTCGGAGACAGAGGCAGGAAGTAATTGCAAGAGTCTTTATTTATAAATAATCGAAACAAACAAAAAACCTTTCAAAAACAATCGATCCTTCCAAACATTCAACACATTCCAAAACATCCAAAAACATTCCAAATAATAACGTGCACCTTAGTGCTGAAAACCAGGAACTTAAATAACCCCACTTGATTTCAAAACAAACTCAAAACACCTGTGGCCATTTGTCCACACTTCCGGCATGCACCCACGTAAGTGGATCACATGATCGGGCAAAGTCCGTGTAGTGGTGCCCTCTGCTGGTCGAGGTGTGACAGAACCCCCCTCCAAAGGTGCTCGGTCCCCGAGCACCACCACTCAGCCCCCCTCCAAAGGGGGTCCCAGACCCCTGGGCAGAATGTCCCCTTGCTTCTACGGGATCCGAGGCAGTTCTTGTTGGGCAGCAGGTGGCTTAATAACGCAGGATGCCTCCCACAGGGGCACAGGAACACAAGATGCCCTCCCCCCGGTCTCTGTAGCAGTGAAGGCTGCCTGGTTAGTGCCGGGCCAGATCACCGCCGGGCCTGGACACAAAACAACAGAGGTCACTGGGCTTACCTCCCACCGGGGCTCTGGAACAAAGGACGATGCCTCCTGCCGGGGCACTGGAACGCAGGACGCCACCTCCTGCCGGGGCTCCGGAACGCAGGACGCCACCTCCTGCCGGGACTCAGGAACGCAGGACGCCACCTCCTGCCAGGACTCAGGAACGCAGGATGCCACCTCCTGCCAGGACTCAGGAACGCAGGACGCCACCTCCTCTGAGGAGGGAAACAGGGCAGCATATGCTGCAGTGCAGGAGGGTTCGTCTGTTTCCTGAGGGGCTGAAACGGGGCTCTCGGGCTTGGACAGGACTAAAACGGGGCTCTCAGGCTCGGACCGGACTGAAACGGGGCTCTCGGGCACGGACGGGACTGAATCGGGTCTCTTGGGCTCGGATGGGAATGAATCGGGGCTCTCGAGCTCGGACGTGGGTATGTGAGACACGAGGTGCTCAGACGTGGGCACGTGGGATACAGGGCTCGCAGGTTCGGACAAGGATGAAACCGGGCCCTCTGGTTTGGACAGGGACGAAACTGGGCCCTCTGGTTCGGACAGGACTGAAACCGGGCTCTCTGGTTCGGACAGGACTGAAACCGTGCTCTCTGGTTCGGACAGGGACAAAACCGGGCTCTCTGGTTCGGACAGGACTGAAACCGGGCTCTCTGGTTCGGACAGGGATGAAACGGGGCTCTCTGGTTCGGACAGGGACGAAACTGGGCTATCTGGGTTGGACAGGACTGAAACCGGGCTCTCTGGTTTGGACAGGGATGAAACGGGGCTCTCTGGTTCGGACAGGGACGAAACTGGGCTCTCTGGGTCGGACAGGACTGAAACTGGGCCCTCGGGCTCGGACACATGGGACCAGGTGTGTGACTGCGTCCCCCGTCCACGTCAGTAGCGCCTGCATGTGCGTGAGCCTTGCCAACTCTATTGGTATATAGTCCATGTACCACCGGTATATCAGAGCGTCTTCCGAGCCGTCTTGTTTCAACCGCTTTAGCAGGTCCATTTGCTCTGTCAGTCGCCTCATGGCGACGGAGAGCTCCTCCACGTCCCAGACCTCCAAAAAAATATAATCCCCCATGAGGCCGTCCGCTGCTTCCTCTCTCGCTACTTTCTTGGTCAGCGCATTATTCTGTCACAGTTCGGAGACGGAGGCAGGAAGTAATCGCAAGAGTCTTTATTTATAAATAATCGAAACAAACAAAAAACCTTTCAAAAACAATCCGATCCTTCCAAACATTCAAAACATTCCAAAACATCCAAAAACATTCCAAATAATAATGCGCACCTTAGTGCTGAAAACCAGGAACTTAAATAACCCCACTTGATTTCAAAACAAACTCAAAACACCTGTGGCCATTTGTCCACACTTCCGGCATGTACCCACGTAAGTGGATCACATGACCGGGCAAAGTCCGTGTAGTGGCGCCCTCTGCTGGTCGAGGCGTGACACTAACAAGGAAGTGAATGCCAAGAGATCTAATTGGTTCGAGGTGTACCTGTTGTAATCCTCCAGATACCCAAATATGGCAATATGAGGAGAGGGCTTAACAGTAACAGACAGTATTCTAGAAATACTATCAAAATACATCTGTTAAAAGGAGAATAATAATGGGCAGGTGTAGAACATATGAGTTAGGTTGCAGGGAGAGGCATGACATTTATCACATCTGTCAGTGACAGTGGGATAAATCTGTGGTAGACGTGTTTTGGAGATATGATATCCTGTGCACTACCTTGAACTGTATTAAAGAGAGACGAGCACAAGATGAAATTAAGTGGATCTTGGTAAGGGCAACGTCCTACCAGGTTTCATTTAAGGCCAACCCCAGTTTGCCCTCCCAAGCAACCTTAATTTTAGTAATAGGTGAGCTATCGTAGGAATTTTATTATATGTATATTTTTTTAAATAAGCGATTTCTGAAGGGGGTTGGAAGAGAGGAAGTCATCCCATAGTTGACTTGGGGGGGGGAGAGGGAAAAGTAGAAAACAATAGAAAATGGAAGCTGAAATCACTCGACAGATCTGCTAAGCTACGAAAGGAACCATCCCTGTAGAGATCTTTGAATGTTTTCAGACCTTTGCCATATAAGACAGCAAATGTAAGGTCAGATAGTGCAGGTTGGAATAACTGATTCTTCAGTAACGGGGCTAAGTTGGATGCGGAAACAAATTTAGAATTTTTCCTGAACTGGTACCAAATTTTTTGAGTTGAACTAACCACTGGGTTATCTGTAAAGCCAGAAAAGTTGGTGGGAATGGATAAGGTAAGCAGAGCCATTGGAGAGGATGAGCCACACGAATGTACCTCTAATGTACACCAGGGGGAATGCTCTGGTCTCAACCAAAATAAGATTTTATGAATGTGTGATGCCCAGTAATACAGCTGGAAATTTGGGAGAGACAGGCCAGCATTGAGCTTACATCTTTGAAGCATTGACTTACCTATTCTGGGTACCTTCCCACACCATAAAAAAGCCAGAAATATCCCGATCAATAGTCTTAAAAAAAAAACCGTTTCGGTAAGAATAGATGGATACATTGGAATAAAAAGAGGAATTTAGGCAGAACATTCATTTTTACCGTGTTAATAAATGATAGAGGTAAAGACCTCTATCGCTGAAGGTCAGTTTTAATTTTAGCCATCAACGGGGAGAAGTTAGCAGAGAAAAGAGAAGTCGGAGTTCTGGTTATGTTGATTCCTATATACTTAAAGCCAGAGGGACTCAGTCTGAAGGGCATATCAGATTGTCTTAATTGAGCAGGTAGTCCCATTCAACCCTGTCGAACACTTTTTCAGCGTCGACTGAAATCATTAATTCGGGGGTTGTAGTGGAGTTTTTTGGAGTAGAATATGTTCAAAAGGGTGCGGACATTGTAAAACAACTGACGCCCCTTTATAAATCCAGTTTGCTCCTCCGAGACTATGACAGGAAGAATTCTTTCTAAGCGACTGGCCAAAGCCTTAGCAAGAATCTTAGCATCCGTATTCATCAGAGATAAGGGTCGATATGAGCTACAGAGATCCGGATATTTATCAGTTTTTAAAAGCAGACTTATAGAGGCCTGTCATAAGGTAGGAGGAAGAGATCCCTCCTGCAGAGGCTCCTGATATACAGAGTGCAATAAAGGGGAAAGTTTATATTTAAATCTTTTGAAAAATTCTACTGGGAATCCATCAGGGCCAGGGGCTTTATTGCTTTGCATGCTATTTATGGCTAGGTTGATTCCCTCTAAGGTTAAAGGTGAGTCGAGATCTTTAGCAACCTCCGGGTTAATGACAGGGAAGTTGAGACTGCCTAAAAATGTATTCATGTCAGAAGTCCCAGGTGGAAATTCTGACGTATATAAAGAGGAGTAGAATGAGCAAAAGACTGAATTAATTATATTAGGGTCTGTGTGGAGTATGCAAGATGCGTCTGTTATTTGAGGGATTATGCACGAAGCTGCCTCACGTCGCAGTTGGTGTGCCAAGAGTCGGCTCGCTTTATCACCATGTTCATAATACGTGAAGCGTGAACGTAGAAGAAGATGCTCTGCATCGGCAGTTGTAATGAGGTCAAATTCAGTCTGTAAGTCAAGCCGATCTTTAAGTAAAGCAGGAGATGAGACAATGACTAATTGTCTATCTATCACGTCAATTTTAATCAATACCTCTTGAAGTTTGGCCTACGCGTTTTGTTTAAATGTGCGGAGTAGGAAATTATTTTGCCCCGCAAGTACGCTTAAAGTGACTCCCACAGAAGAGAACAGAAAATAGGATCTGCCTCATTCTGATTGGTCTCAATAAAATCGTCAATTGAAGCTGTAATAAATGTATTAAATTTGCTGTCCAACAAAAGCAGAGTGTTAAACCTCCACGGCGTTGAATATTGGGGTTGGGGGAAAGATGAATACCCAAAGAAAGTGGTGCGTGGTCATAAATCACAATAGGATGATACTTAACCATCAACACCTTGGAAATGAGTTTGGCATTGATGAAAAAGTAGTCAATTCTGTGAAAAGAAAGAATATTCCTTGATCCTGGGATTATAAAATCTACAAAGATCGATACAACCAGTGTTGGCCATGAAATCAGAAAGCGCACTTGACATTAGTGAGGGCGTCGTGGTCTTGGGAGTAGAGCGGTCCAACCTGGGATCAACAACACAATTCATGTCTCCCCCAAATATAAGGAGAGCATCATGTAATGATGGGAGACACTCAAAGAGCTTATTCATGAAGAGTAGGTCTTCAAAATTTGTAGCGTAAATATTAACTAATAGTACAGGGACGTGCAACAATTTACCTGAAATTGTTAAACATCTGCCATTTTCACCTGATATTACTTAGGAAGCTGAAAAGTGAATTGACTTACCAATTAAAATGGCAACCCCCTGGCCTTAGAGTTGAAATTAGAGTGAAACACCTCAGAAATCCATGAACATTTAAGCCTAAATGTCTGTGTCTGTGGTGTGCATGTGAGTTTCCTGTAAAAACACTACGTCTGCTTTGAGCCGTTTCAGATGAGCAAATATGCGTCAGCAGCGTCAGCAGCAGGAAGCAGCGTCCTCTGAGCGGACACTTTTATATTACTTTTTATACTTTTGAATTACTTTTCCGTTCTTATAACTATCTGTTTTATTTAGATAAAACAATCGTTTTAAATTTTAGGTTACGTTCACTAGCTTTACCATCGCTAGCCTTGTCTGTGTTCGCTAGCATTAGCCACCGCTAGCCTTGTATACGTTCCGCTAGCATTAGCTAGCATTAGCCACATTTCCCACCGCTAGTTGTTTATCTTCCACGTTATTTCCCAGGCTTAATATGTTTACTTCCTCTGTTCTGAGTGCAGATGAGGACTCGCTCG
>JAFFST010051807.1:3919-15611 GCA_022414735.1 Noturus placidus | reverse complement strand
TTTTTTATTTGTTGAAAAAGTTTGAAATATCCAATAAATTTCGTTCCACTTCATGATTGTGTCCCACCTGTTGTTGATTCTTCACAAAAAATTACAGTTTTATATCTTTATGTTTGAAGCCTGAAATGTGGCAAAAGGTCAAACAGTTCAAGGGGGCCGAATACTTTCGCAAGGCAGTGTGTGTGTGTGTGTGTGTGTATAATATATATATATATATATATATATATGTATGTGTGTGTATGTATGTATGTGTATATATAATATATGTATGTGTGTATATATGTGCAAAGCCAGAAACTGTGACTTGAGCACTCTGTGTTTTTTGAAATCCCTTTACAGAATCTCGCTCTCTGTGTGGACTATGGGTTAAAAGTGAGAGTGCTTTTATGATCATTTGTGGTTACATGAGGCTCTTTGTTCAGTTCTTCAGTGGGACTGTGTGTATGTGAGAGCGAGAGAGGGAATGTAGAGCTGTAATTTTATACTGGACAGTGACTCTAGCAGTCATTTCTAATTTAATTACTCCCATACCAGGTCAGTCGTGTGTGTGTGTGTGTGTGTGCGTGCGCGCGGCTAAAGACTAACCCCACGTAACTAACCCCTAAAATGCCAACCCCACATTATCTTTAAAAAATTTACTGTGACTCTTGCGCCTCGACTCTGCGCACTTTGCTTCTTCTAGAACTCAATTATAAATCTTGTACTATAGCACTACTTGTATTGTTCTCTACTTGATATATCGCTTTGCTTGTATTTCCTTGTTTGTAAGTTGTTTTGGATAAGTGTCCGCTAAATGTAAAATAAGTACACCCCACCGAAATTGTTGTCCTTTGTTTGTACAAATATGTATATAAAAAAAAAACAAGAATTCCATGGCATTTGTGTCTAGGTCATGTGATCAGTAAACGTTGACTTGTTGCTATTTGCTGAGCACATGGTGCATGAATTGGGTTTTTTTTTAATCATAAATCAAGAAAATCGTCTGGGTTTTTTTTTTTTTTTTACTATTACGACACTTTAGCCGGTGATTATGTCTTTATGACCCTTTTACTGTTTTATCTAAGGAATAAAACACTTGAGGGGCATGCAGTTCGAGGAAAATAATCAACGACAGTATGGTGTGATGTGTGCGTTCTCGTTACTGCCCCGAAGTACATCTTGAAATATTTCATTGCTCCTATATTTTATTATAATATAAGCACAACATGTTGAATATTTAAAATTGCAGCTCCTGTTAGTGCTTGTGTTATGTCAGTCAGGGTAGTGATGGACAAATGTCCAAGTAAAGTCAAGTATCGCTAAACTCGTTTTCGCCTGCAGAATGTCGAGGAGACGAAAACCCCGCCCACCCGAAGTGGTGCGTGCCAAATCGACTGCAAGGCAAAGCAGAAAGAAACCCCGCCTACTTACCAGGTTTGTTCTTAATGAGCGCATCTGAATAGTCACTTGTATCTACTCTGAGGTGTGTGTGTGAGAGAGATGCTGGGACAAAGGCTTCTTCTAAGCCTTACATATAAATCAATAATTATCTCTTTAAGAATATCTGTTGTTACCCAGATGAGGATGGATTCTCTTCTGAGTCTAGTTCCTCTCAAGGTTTCTTCCTCTTAACACCTTAAGGAGTTTTTCCTTGCCATTGTCGCCACTCAGTGGCTTGCTCAGTTGGGATAATTTCTCACCTTTACTATGTGTATACTGTGTTTATATTCCTGTAAAGCTGCTTTGAGACAATGTTTGTTATAAAAAGCGCTAATTGAATTGAATTTTCAGTACTCAAGACCATCCTCCGATGTGAATATGCTTGGGGAGATGATGTTCGGCTCCGTTGCCATGAGCTACAAGGGGTCGACGCTGAAGATTCACCACATCCGGTAAGTTTAAGAATAAAACTGTTTAAATAAGACAATTGTTAATAAAGTCCCATATCCTTGCACAATTTTTTAAGTGTATTATTTGTAGTTATTATTTATGGTAGACTTTTGTTTACTGTTATTGATGGTAAATATATTTAAAGTAATATCACATTCTGCCTGTGATGGTCCTCACACTGTGAATAGCATGAATTTTGAATAAGAACATTATAAGCACATTATACTACCACCACCATGCTTCAATAAGCACATTCAGTGGAGACATAAGGATGTGTAAAAATAAATAAATGATAAAAATGTTACTGTGTATGTGTGTGTGTGTGTGTGTTGCACAGATCACCTCCGCAGCTGATGGTCAGCAAGGTTTTCTCAGCACGTTGTGGCAGCAGTAACGCAGGCAGCACCAACACGTGAGTCTCTCTCATCAGCTCTTGGGTTGTTCTGAGCTTCGTTAACATCCATCACAGAGTCGGTGGTTCTCAGAGTGGGCTTCCTGAAACAAAGCCAAGGGGGTCCATCATGTATGTTCCAGAAACTACAACCCACCATTATCATTATTAAGTTTGAGTACAAGAAAGGAAGTAAAAAAAAAAGAGAGAGAGGGGAAAAAAAAGCACACACAGATTTTAGTTACTGATGTTTTAGTGACTCCTTCACCAAAGGCCCAAGAAACGTGGGCAACATTAGGCTACCTCTCTGAAATGTTAGCTAACATGATCGCGTGGTACAAATTGCTTCCAAGTCGCTAACGTTACGATGCGCAAGTTAGTTAACAATAGCTAGCTATTAAGTAATGATACGCCGCCCTTTTTTCCTCCAAAGGCAACACATGAGGAATACGTAGGTTTAACAGATAGAAACGACATAGTGGGAAGATAAATGCTTGTCAAGGTTTTGTTGTAAATATGACAAAGTATTCCTTTTTAACTCTGATCATTGTTTCTGTTTCTCTAGTCTCCAGGACAGCCTTGACTCGATTAGCCAAACGTGCCCGAGTCACAGCGGCAGCATGGGTGAGACACTTGCACACCTCAGCATGTTGTTTAATGCTTTAACTGTTCTATTTTAGCCACGTTTACAGTATCCTGTACGACTTTTATTCTTGCTACGGAGACGCAGCTGAAAATTTCACGTCTCTGCTTACTTTGCTAAAGCAGCAGTCGGAACAAATAGAAGAAGTTAGATTTTTAAAAAATCTATTCACCGAAGGGGAAAGGACACGGGGCATGAAAGACGCACATGCTTTTGGTACTTTCGCTCCATGGCAGTTTTATCTACAATTGCAAATTCCTTGTTGTCATGAGGCAATAGACAGCAAGAAGGCATCGCTAAATATTAAATCGAATCTATGTCAGACTTTTGCCTGGCTATTTTCTGAATAATTAAACAAACAAATAAGAAGTCATAGTTGCCTTGTTGACTGACGTGCACTCGGGGCACGTGTGTGTGATCAGTATCTCTTTTTATAGCTCATAGTAATCCTGTGGACATGCCAGGCCGTGGACACAGTGAAGACAGCGATAGTGGCATCGCCCGTTCAGGTACACCCACCTAATCACGCAAAGAAATGATTGAACATGGAGCATTCCTCTATATATTTTTTTTTTTCCCCTACGTCTGACTTTGACTTCAGTTATTTAGTCTTGTTGATATTCAACACACCGGGACAAATTTCTGTATCATCTGTTTTCTGACCCTCAGTAAGGTTAAGTCTGTCTTGGTCTCTCTCTTAACTGAACAGCATCACTCAGCAGTCTCCTGGCCACACCCCTCCCCTCCCCTGGTTCGTCCTACAGCAGCGGGTGTGCCAGCAGTTACCAACGGCGATGGCTCCGTAGCCAAGCGACCAGCCTCCAGCATGGCCTGATCCCTCGCTGGTGTGTGTGTCTGTTTCAAAAATATTGATATGGTGAAGTGTTTTTTGTTTTTTTTTACTGTAGGCATTTATGTAAGTGTGTGTGTGTGTGTGTGTGTGTGTGTGTGTGGCAGGAGCACAGATGAGATGTTCAGCCTGTCAGACGAGAGCTGCAGCTCAAACCCCGGGCTGAGCCGCAGGAAGAAGATCGCGGTCAGCATCATCATCAGCCTGCCAGAGAAAGAGGACGAGAACCATGGCTTCCAGGAGTTCTTCTTCTCGCACTTCCCGCTGTTCGAGTCTCACATGAATAAACTCAAGACCGCCATCGAGAGGGTGAGCACGGTGCCGGCGAGGTCAGACCAGGCCGCCTCGGTGACCTTTAGTGGCTGCAGTACACTGGAGCTCTTTGTGTCGGCGAGGCGCTGTGCCCTCGTCTGGAAAATGTTTATAGGACAATGACGGTATACATGATCAGACCGGGTGCGTTTGGTTTCATGAAAATAAGTGTGTGTATGTGTGTGTTTCAGGCGATGATTGTGTGTAGGAGAGTAGCAGAGCCTAGCCAGCGGGTGCAGGTGTATCTGTGTCGAGTTATGGAGGCACTGGGAGACTTCAGGTGAGGTGTGTGTGTGTATTGATGCACAGCACCTGAGTTACGATCGTTTGTTTCACATTTGATTCTTCCTCTTGCTTCTGTTGTAATGTTGTCCAGGATGACAGTGTGGAACCTGTACATGGCTCCGCGTATCACTGAACCCATCTGGCTGACCATGGTATCCCAGAGTGCCGAGCGAAACCAGTTGTGTGGGCGCTTTCTGATGGAGATGAGCCTGCTTATGGAGCACGGGGCCAAGAACCAGTTAGTGCACAAAAAAGATTCAGCAAGAACTTCATACACATTTCATTGATAAATGTTAACTGAGCGGATTCTGTGCTATAGGTTTCTGTCTTCTCTGCTCACCGCTGTGCTCATGTACCACCTCGCCTGGGTTCCCACGGTGATGCCTAGCAACCATCCTCCAATCAGAGCTGTTTACCAGAAACACTCCTCCCACTCTGTGGACCTGCTGGCTAAGTGTCATCCATACAACCCACTGTGGGCTCAGCTAGGTACACACACTCACAACCCCACTATGGATTCACTCTCTTAACTCACTTAACTTTGTTATTCACTCTACAGTGTGTGTGTGTGTGTTGGTGTTGTGTAGGAGATCTATATGGTGCTTTGGGATCTCCGGTTCGAGTGTGTCGCACCGTGGTTGTCGGACGCCGACGTGAACTGGTTCAGCGTGTCCTCTACGTTCTCTCCTACTTCATCCGCTGCTCTGACCTCCAGGAAAACGCACTTCCTCAAGCACAAACGGACAGTCCGGCCAATCCCTGCCCTTCTCAATCCACTAGCCCCGCCCCCTGCTCCGAGAGGATCGACGAGAAACCACATGTCTGCAGGTCAGAGGCTGCAAATTCCACCCTTACACCAGAAAGGACCAGCGAGAAAACGCGAACAGCCAACGCCGATTCTACCGACCCAACGTCCAGTTCAGAAGAAACCATCATAGAAGCAGGCGACTCTGAATCGTCTGGCTCCTCTACTTTTTCTGAAACGACAGATGATGGGCCGGAACGTGCTCAGGAATGTTCTGGGGAGACGAGACTAGAGCACATCTTGGCTAATCCGAGCCCTCCTGTGCATAGGGTGCAGTTCATGATTGGCAGCCCGAAGGAGGTGCCGAACGACAGACCCCGTCAAGATAGGACTGGGCCGAGGTGTGGGCGGGGTTTACACAGGAAGATGCCCAGTAGGCTTTTAACAGACAGCTTGGAGAGTTCGGACGAGGAGGAACAGTCACACAGGCAGAAATGCACAGGAAATGAACTGCAACAACATGAACTACCACTCCCAAGGTAACAGAACACACACACACACTCTTGCATAAATTGTTATTGGACAGTGAATACATTTTAAGGACGTTATAGCTACGATAATGGTTGTATTGAATATGATAATTGATTTGTAGTGTGTTTATTATAGTAGTGTGGTTTAACATGCATCTGCTGTCATTACTATACGGTTTGAGAGCGGCCTCTAGAGGCCAAATAAAAACCATCACTGACTAATTTTGTTATTATTTGAAGTGGTGTTTTGGATCTCTTTTATTATTTGGCGCGTTACTTTTCAGTTTGGTTTGGATGGTTTGGATAAAAGGATTACCTTTTATTTACTTTATGTATTCATATTTACATATTTAAATTTTTAGAAAGTACAGTACATTTCAGTACTGCAATATGAGTGTTATGTTTTCATTCAGTAATCGGATATCGGCAGGCTTAATTATCGGTATCGGTCCACCAATAGTACCCAGTGCAGTCGTTCCACTAATATGCCTTTTCTTTCTTTATCTGTATTGCGTCTTCCTTCTTATTTAACTGGGCTCATCTTCCATTTCTGTAAAATAAGCAAGCAGTTGATTTTTATAAAGAAATTGCAGAAACGCATGCGCTCGTTACAGTCGTTCCTTTCTCCTGCCATGTTGTTCTCCAGCTATGTGGAAACTTTGATAAATTCTTATCGATGTTCACTAACTTTTTGTTGTTGAAAAATTTAGCATATTTAACGAAGTTCCTTTCCACCACAATTAGAGCACGGGTCCTCAACGTATACTTGGTAATTAAATTAGCGTTCGTCGTGACATGATGTTCGTGTTTTGGTTCGCATCCAGGTGCGACATGGAGATCCACCCTGACATGAATCATTTCGGCCGCTCTCTGCTCGGAGGTTACAGTCCTCAGTACATGCCTGACTTCGTTCTGCACGGCGTCACCTCGGATCAGCGGCTCAAGCAGTGCCTGATGGCCGACCTGGAGCACACGGTACTGGTGAGTATTGACTGAACAGAACTGTGTGCGTGTCCCACATTTGTGTATTTGTTGTCAGACTCTGCAGCTCTGCCATTAGTGCAGATTCATATTACATATTGTATATTAAACATATAACACTGCATTAATGAATGTTTATATAATATACGATGACTCATCACGTTAAGTTGCTTAACACGTTAAGATGCCATAAAACTGACTTTACTGTAACACGTTGCCCTTATAATGACCTCCACACCATGTTTTCAGTGAGGACTAACAGACTCTAGGGTGTGGCGTGCTGTGGTGTACTTGTTACACTGCACTTATTACTGTGTGTGTGTCTATGCAGCACCCAGCACTGGACGAGCCGGTCGCCGAGGCCGTGTGCATCGTGGCGGACACGGACCGACTCTGTGTTCAGGTGGCGACGACTCAGCGGCGCGTGTGCGAGCCGGGACAGATTGGAAGAGATGTGATGGTCTCCAACCTCGTACACACACTCCTGACGTCTGTGCTGCAGCTTCACGCGCTCAACATGGCCGCAGACTTCGTACGCTGCCTCTCTCATGTTAGCGATGTTCTCGGAACATATCGTACGCACATCATTTCTAAACATGTGTGTGTGTCTGTGTGTTGCAGTGTGTCATGCACTTGGAGGACCGCTTGCAGGAAGTGTACTTTAAGAGCTGTTCTTTGGCAGAATATCTGAGAGGGCAGCGACGAGTCCATGTGAAGGAACTGGGACTAGCGCTGGGGTACTACACACACACACTACATACTGCAACAATTTCTCAACTATTACAATTTTCTTTTGAATGTCATGTTTTTTATCCTTTTCTAGCTACAGTCAGATTACATGCAGCCATAGAAATCATATAGTTGTTTCTATAGAAACAATAACGTACAAGAACGAGTGCATTAACATATTGTGCTGTCTCGGAAATCTCCTGACCAATCAGATTTCAGAATTCAACCACACCCTCATATAACATCGCCCAAACCAGGGAAGGTGAAAATGTCCGGCTTCTCACTGTGTGTGTGTGTGTGTGTGTCTTGTAGGATCGAGTCCAGCGATCTTCCACTACTCGCAGCTGTCGCCAGCACACACTCGCCCTACGTTGCCCAAATCCTTCTGTGAACAGAGCTTCACTACGCCGACCAAACAGAGCGCGCTACTTGCCTACAGCTTACCAATAAGGAGCTGATTACCGTTAGTGCGGGTTCACTCTGACCAAGGTCAGACCAATCAGGATCACATTGCTAGCCTTTAAAGAGAGATTGGATCGCAAGGTTTACATCCTTTCTAGTCTCCTGTGTGTGTGTGTGTGTGTGTGTGTGTGAGAGAGGGCTTTGTTACCTTGCCCATATGTACTGCTTCCGCAGAGCTGTTTTGTCTTATAAGACCGGAACAGGTAATGCTACTTTTTAAGTCGTTGTATAGTACAACAGGTGACTAATTAAAGGAAAAACCTTTTTTTTTTTAACAATTATTATGATTAAATTTGATTAAGTAGCACTGCTGGTTTCGGTCATATTCGGAAAAATGTTCTTATCTATTTTCTAATGTGGAGTATTTTGGCGAACTTTGAAACTGCAGAAAGGCGATCCCGTACGAGTTTGTAAAGCATTTGCCTCGCTTGCTTTTATGTCTTTTTATTTTTTTTTATTTTTATTTTTTATTTTATTTTTTTTTTTTAACTTGCTGCGCACTGGTTAATGTTTTCGCACTGCAACGTCATTTTCTGCTGAATATTGCAGCAACGTCGATGTTCTGGGTAATTCCCACGCGTTGCATACGATTAATACAACGTGAACAAGGCGACACGTCACTTAATGGGGAAAAAACAAAAAACGCATGACTCTGTAAATCAGTTGTGTTTGTTTACGGCAGTGTTCATCAACCCTGTTTCTGTAGACCTGCTTCCTGACCGTTCAGTTCCAGCCGTGATCCAATCCAGCATCTGGCTAATCGAGTAGATGGATTAAGATTAGCAAGGTGTGCTGGAGTAGGAAGGTCACCAGAAACAGGTTGATGGCTGGTTTACAGAAATCAGAATTCACATAAGATGTTGGTACTCGTTATGGGAAAGAGTTAGTACACGTCGGTTATCTTGAGTACTTTTTACTTCCTGTTTGTTTGTGTCATGTTTGTTAATATATGCTGTTTTGTTTTTTCTTTTTTCCAATTTTGGTCTGTATGGCTTCCCGTTGTGGTGGTATTTAGGTTTACAGGATTGTTCACAAAGACCAAGAGATTCAGAGATTTTGCTATGAGTATGTACTCTGAGGTTGAGATTACTTGTATTGTTTTTGCACTATTAGTGTCTTATTTATCTCCGCATCAAGCTCAAACTGTATAAGCCATGATTTATATACAGTTTGTCCTCAAGGTGTCTTTACATAATAAGCCACTATTAACACTATGGGTCGATAATATCTATCAGGTGCTACCATGTTATGCACTGTGTAAAAGTATGTTAAAACACATACTATTTTATATTGGAAATACTTTACTAATACCTTCCTGCAAAGTAAGCCACATCCAGCTCTATTCAGGCTCGTACTCGACTCCTTAATTTTACTCAGTCTTGCGTTTCTTATTTCCTTATAATTCCAGAGACTGTTTGTTATTTTTGTACACTAAATTCTACCTCACGGTTGCTTTTATAAGAAGTCCTGATCTGACCAGGGTCAAAGATCTCCTACTTTAGGTGTCAAGCAACGCTGAAGAAAGGACAACTGAGGTTTGGGACGTTTCGTGTCCGTGTTTATGGCGACGTACTTTTGAATAAAACCATTTTGATCTTTTTAAGTTTGATCCTTGACTATGGAATAAAGTTGAATAAATTTCTCATGATTTGAAAACTGTTTTGTGTCTTATTTTCCTCAGTTTGTTTTAAACAGAGAGGAAAACAAGATTTTGTTCTTGCATTATATTAACATTATATGATTACACACACACACGCGCGCGCGCACACACACGCATCCAAATTCACTGTTCCCTCTTTGAGCCCGATCCCAAATCACACTTGTGCAGTAGAGCACATTTAGTGCCGGTGTTTTTTTTCTTTTATCCAAATAAATCCATATTTTATACATTATATATTTCATGTATTTCTGTTAGCAGACTTGAGCATTTCAAGTCTGCTAACAGAAATACATTTTCAAAACTTTTTTTGGCCAAATGATTCAGTTGATGTACGAAAGGGGCTCTGAACACTTTTTGCTTTAGAGTTCTCATTAAGTTTAAAAATTAAAGTGTGTGTGTGTATGTGTGATATATATATATATATATATACATACAAGTTTATGGAGATACTAGAGATCCTGGTCCTTTGTGTTCTCTGGACCTGCCTGATCCGTTCGGATGCCCTACCTCTGGATGGAGCTCTCATCTACTCCAATTCCAGATGGACGCACTCTGTGTGGTTACTTGGAGTATGGTTGCTTCTAAGGCCCAGGGACTGCAATTACAACAGTTTTACACTCGGGTCTCCTTTGAACAGTGGACTAGTTCAGCAAACAGACTTCATATAAAACCATATTGAATTTTCCACTAGCCGTCGTTACCCAGCTGAGGACGGGTTCCCTTGTGAGTCTGGTTCCTCTCTAGGTTTCCTCCTCTTAACAGCTTAGAAAGTTTTTCCTCACAACCGTCTCGCTCAATAGGGATAAATTCACACTTGTAAAATCTGTATTCTGTATATACAGTATCTCACAAAAATGAGTGCACCCCTCAAATTTTTGTAAATATTTGATGATAACCTTTCATGTGACAACACTGAAGAAATGGCACTTTGCTACAATGTAAAGTAGTGAGTGTACAGTTTGTGTAACAGTGTAAATTTGCTGTCCCCTCAAAATAACAACACCCAGACATTAATGTCTAAACCACTGGAAACAAAAGTGAGTACACCCCTTAGTGAAAATGTCTATATTGGGGCCCAATTAGCCATTTTTCTTCCCTGGTGTCATGTGACTTGTTATTGTTACAAGGACTCAGGTGTGAATGGGGAGCAGGTGTGTTCAATTTGGTGTAATCCTCTCACACTTCCTCATACTGGTCACTGGAAGTTCAACATGGCAGCTCATGGCAAAGAAGTCTCTAAGGATCTGAAAAAAGAATTGTTGCTCTACATAAAAATGGCCTAAACAGGTTAAACAAGACAGGTTCCACTCAGAACAGGCTTCACCATGGTCGACCAAAGAAGTTGGTGGACCATGCCTTTTAGAACTGCAGTAGATGGTTTCCATGCTCTCTGGTCTCTTTTGGTTTTTCTCCCATTCTCTTCCATAACTCTTTTGCGGATATTTCTTTTTTTGTAGACAGTGGTTATAGGGTTGTTTTCAGTCCCAAATGATGAGTTAGAGCCGGAATCCTCTGGTTTCGAAGCTTGACTGCTAGATCTCACTGAAAAGACCGTTAGTGGCTGCGTTTTGATAGATTCAAAGACTTCTGCTTTTTTTTCCATTTCTGTAATAGGTTTGCTTCCTGTATTTGATCTTCAGCTTCCGTTGTTCCAGATGCAACTTCTTTCTGCTCTTTTGCTTTTTCCCTTTCCTTTTTGTCTGCAGCCTGACATCTAGCTATTACTCTGGACATGTTTAGCGGCTTTCTTTTGATTGATTCATAAACATCCTTCCAATCTTCCAGACTATACTGTGAGAAGCAATTCCCTTTTTTCAGGTCCACTATGAATTCTTCCCAAGTCCTTTTCCTCCCTTTGTGATTGCCATTAAGATCAGCATTCAGTAAGATTATGGCCCAGCTCATGTAGTACAAATCAACTTGTAAACTAAGCGGCTGTGTGGTACACTGAAGGTACCTATAACCGAAGTGAGTTATAAATTGATGCTGAATCTGAGGTTCATCCTCTGGCCAAAGCACTTCAAGGAATGTTCTGAGAGCCTCGATCAGAGTCGGAGCTAAAATTTAAGTTCCTGACATACAGTGGTGTGAAAAAGTGTTTGCCCCCTTCCTCATTTCCTGTTCCTTTGCATGTTTGTCACACTTAAGTGTTTCGGAACATCAAACCAATTTAAACAATAGTCAAGGACAACACAAGTAAACACAAAATGCAATTTGTAAATGAAGGTGTTTATT
>JAFFST010051804.1:45173-59021 GCA_022414735.1 Noturus placidus | reverse complement strand
ATATATATTTATATATATATATATATATATATAATATATATATATACACACACACACAAGCACAGATTAATTTTATTTACAAATGCTCTCCCTTCAGAATGTTTCATTTTAGTGGCAAGAAAGCGGGTTTGTTGTCAACTGGAATGCTAGTTGCGCCACCCACTGATAAATGTTGCTATGGCAACTTGTAGGAGGAATACCTACAGGCACCTTCATAGTACTGCAACTGGCGACTTGCCACAATAAGATCAATGCATGTGTGAGCATAGCATTATAGGATACAATTGTATACAGTCATTATCCATATGAACTAGAGATCCGCCAATTATCGGTTTTACCGATATTTAAGCATTTTTCCACAATCTGGTATCGGCTTTGTTATATCGGATCCACTGATAAATGGCGCTATCTTGTGGGCGTTTTGAGAATTGCGTGCAGCACTGTATCCATGTTAACGTGTGCACAGGTAAAGCATACTTTCTTTGCTTTAATTAATAAACTTTAACATAACAGCCATTAATGCACACATGAGATGTGTTATGTAAATGCTTGATATGTAGTTTAAGTCTTAAGAAATAGACAAACTCAGTCATGTAATCTGTTTACCTCATCAAAACTTGTATTTTTAAAAAAAAGTCAGTTTAAGTAACAGTGTACTTTATTTATTTATTTTCGGCACTCTTTCAGTCCCCTCTATTGGTGTATAAATAAGAGTTTTGTTTTATGTGCGAGGAGGAGTTGAAATTGACAACGGTTTGTTCCGTTCAGTGGTGGCGTTATTATTGTGTCAAACAAGTAAAACAGTAAATAAATATCAGTTCTGTATATCGGTTAGTAGGCACATAAACAAATAAGCGCTCACAGTTATTTTTTTAAAAATCAGTATCGGGCGAAATATGAACTATTTGTAAACCACAGAACTAGCAACAATGCCAAACATGTATTCCAAGCACATGCAACATGGTGAGGTCTATAAATCTCAGACTAGGAATTTTTTTTCCTAGTAGACTAGGAATTTTTGCTGGTAGCCATCACAGACACAAACACAAAAGCAGTCATCCCAGGTTCGACATCTTGGAAGAGAGATCACTAACCGCTAATGTGAACGCAGCACATACCGTAACTGTGTCTTGTAGGTGATTGTTTTGTTTCTTTATTTTTATAATGACAGAAAATCTGTACGTATATTTTTTTTTATTAAATTTTTTTCCCCTCCTCCTTTGCACGGCAGATCCACATGCCCATGGATGTGTTCATGACACACGACTGGCCACGGGGCATCTACCACTACGGGAGCACGGAGCAGCTGTTGAGGAAGAAGAAGTTCCTGCGTGAGGAGGTGGAGTCAGGCACGCTGGGAAGTCCGGCCGCCGCTGAGCTCCTCAATCACCTGCAGCCCGGCTACTGGTTCTCTGCACATCTACACGTCAAATTCGCTGCCGTGATGCAGCACGAGGTACTAATCCATTATTATAAGTGGCACTGGTGACTCAGAGGTTAAAGTAGGGTTTATCTGGGACAAGCGAGGTTGCTGGACGGGTAAGTGAAAGAGAATTTTACTTACCCAACTGGACAAGTAGCCTGAATACGTCAATAACAAAATAATAAAAATAATTCTGCCTTAATTTGTGATTTAGTCTTCTGAGTTCACGTTCTTGTGCTGCTGGAAATAATCTAGAGCACGTAGGCTGCGGGATACAGCGGAAACCATGAAAGTGCAGGTGCAAAACAGAAACAAGGTCAGAACAAGGTTGACCAATCAGAATTCGATTAGACTTTACCTCAGGCAACAGCAGCGAAGCGCGTCGGTTTAATTTTCTAAAAAAGCAATGTTTCTCAAGCTTCCACAACCCAACCAAGTGCCTGGTAAAGCATCGAACCAAAAAAACAAAGGACCACGGAATTGAACACAGGTTATGAAAATAAAAGGGAGAGGAAATATTTATCCCTACTTGGGGATATGAATTTGACAGATCATGTTACCGTAAACACTGTAGCTAGCGACATCGCTACCCAGTGTGTGTTTACTTTTAAGCTGTCTTTCAGAATTTGACAACAGAAACTTTGACAAGTTGCTTGAGCATGTAACTCTTCGTGAATTTAAACCAACTTGTTCTACAACTAGAAAAGTAGCTGATATTTTTATATTGTGATTTTAAGAAAGTGAGAAGTGTTCCTCTATTACAGCTCATGTTCATTAGTCAAGGGAACAAGTGCCTCCAGGCATGATGCACTTCAGTCCCGTGACAAAAGCAAACGCCAATCGCACAACATGAAGGCAAACGTGGTTTGAAAAATGACGTTTTAGCACTTGCTTCTTTCCAGGACTGTAACAGTGTAACTAGCTACGACATCACTGTTTGGTGTGGTGCTGTGTAAAGTTGAGTGACTCGAGTAAGGTGTTATAAGCTGATAGAACACTATTTATAAAAAAAAATTCCTTTTCCCCGTCTCCGGGCAAGTAATGTTTTTATTTAGACAAGTGATTGACAAATTTACAACCACACGATTATTCTTAATGTCAAGCCCAGGTTAAAGGCTCCAATTTATTGATCCGAACGTCAGTGGTGTAAGCCACAGCACTTGCTCAAGCTGACCCTGGGCTCATCCCAACTTCCTAACAAGCTGGGATATGTGAAGAAAACATTTTACTGCACTGTAATGTATACGTGACAAACGTCCTCTTCTGCTTCCTTCTATAACCAGTATTGACTTTATTTCTGTGTTCAAAGGCCAGGGGAAATGCTGCTCCTAAGACAACCAAGTTCCTCTCTCTGGACAAATGTCTTCCTCATCGAGACTTCCTTCAGGTAACATGCTGATGCAGTAAAACTGACTCTCCAGTACAAGGAATTGTGGAAATATTTGTAGTAAATGCTATCTAGGAGGAGTACATTTATATACAAAGACATGGTTAGGAATAATAAGCTAAGCAATTGTATAATAAATATGTCTTAATGTTCTAGGTAGTGGAGATCGCAGACAGACCTGGCTCCTCTGAAAAGCTGGAGTATGACCCGGAGTGGTTAGCCATCTTGAAGGCCACTACCCGCCTTCAGAAACCTTCACCAAACATCTGGCACCCGCCTGAGAATAACTGCCTTCATACTCGGTAAAACATCGCACAGTAGAGTGTCGCTACACAATGCAACTGCGATATGCTTTGCTGCTTATTACAACTGGCGAAGCTCATGAACTACTTTAATTTGACCAACATTCCTCTTTCTTGGCTCATTTACGAGGGTGGGGGGGTAAATTGCAATAACCATGATTGGTAAGGTTCATCTTACTCGCTCGCGCTCCCAACTCCGCCCTCCATTCACAACCTGGCGTTCGACCGCGATCCCGCCGACACACGGCACAAATTACACAGGCTATCTTGGGTTTGCGGATTAAATCCTTTTCATAAACGCTTCTCATGGAGCGTTACTTTCTGTGTTTAAACTTTTAGTGAGTCTAAAAGCTGGTGTTGCAGTCAAGCTTTAGCGTGGGTTTAAATACTTCTGTTCATTATTTATGGCAAGTACACACAAACCCGTCAAACAGCCCGTTAACCAAATAACTTCTTAACACTTAGCGTTACAGGCATACGGCACTTCCTTAGAACAAACTTAAATCCTGTTCTTCAAGCATGTATAGCTATTCCCCACACATGACTCTAGTCTTAGTCTGTGCTCACTTGACCTCATTGTGCTTTTCCTTTAGTTGGGACTACAGTGCATCAGAGGAAGTCATGATGGAGATAGTGAGTGCTTTAAACGGTGAGCTCAGCATCCCTGAGAACTTCAGTCCAACAGTTCCCGCTTATGACCCTTCTCGCCCTCAACCCCACGCCCCACCAGCCTACTGCACCAACCCCCAGACCACAGAGTTGTGTGCGACCCTCGGCCTCGTCGACATCTACGCTCTGGCAGGCCAGAGTGCGCAGAATTCTACGTCCTGGAGAGAGGAAGGAGCAAACGAAGAGGAGGACGAGGACAACCAGAGCTCAGGTAGTGTAGAAGAACCCAGCGAGTATCCCACTGACAGCTCAGTGCTCTCCAGCTCCTACAACCCTGACGAGATTACCATCGAGGATGAGTGGGAGGAGGAGGAGGAGGCAGAGGAGAAGAATGGAGGAGAGGTAAAGAAGCCTGGAACAGATTCAGTGGTTCCTGAGGCTCCAGTAGGAGCCCAGGACAGTGATGGGGACAGCAGCCCCCAGCTAGAGGCTATGAGCAGGCTTGTCCTACCACCTCCTCGCACAGCATCAAAGAGTGATGAGGCCTCAGATTTGCTAATTAGACTTCCTCCACCTTCTACACCGTTCTCGAGTTGTTTCTCCCAGACGAGCTCAGAGGAAGAGGGGGCCACGCCACCGGCCAGAGTGCCCAAGCGGCCTACTGGGGAAACCAAGGGATCATTCACCCCCACAGGCAGCACCCCCCGGATCAAACGCCGCAACCAGACCATCTACGCAGCAGCTGACGATGAGGAGAGTTAGAGAAAGTTTGAGTGGAAGAGTGAAAATTTTTAGACTGATGCAAAGCTACTATTATGGGATATTTTTGCTTTCTTACATGCTGTCATTGTCATACACTTGTATGATATTCTCGATGTTTATTGTTTATGATAAACATTTCCTTCTAATTAATTTGTTTTTAACTCAAATAACAGCTCTTTATAACCATGGTGAGCAGAAAAGCATCTCCGAACACAACTTGTGAACCTAGAGGTCGAAAAACTGGAAAGTTGAAGACTGGACAAACATGGCCTGGTTTTTATCCAGTCTTCAACTGCCCAGTCTACTGTATGTCTCTTGACATTAAAACATTGAAGGTTAAGAAAATAAGTTGTTTTAATGAAAAATAAAAGGGTTGTTCATTTCAATTATCCTCTTTCCTGAAGACAAACACTATATGGCCGATAGTAAAGTATGTGCAAACCTGACCATCACATAAACCTGACCTTGTTTGTTGAACGTCCCATTCCAGATTTAGTCCTCACTTTGCTGTTATAATAACCTCCATTCTTCTGGGAAGGCTCTGCAGTAGATGTTGGAGCGTGACTGGGGATTTGTGCTCATTCAGCTAACAAGAGCATGAGTGAGGTCAGATACTGATGTGGGACAAGACGGTATGGCATGAAGTTGGTGTTCCAGTTCATCTCAAAGGTCTTCAGTGGGGTTGAGGTCAGGGCTCTGTGCTAATCATGGGAGAAACAAAGGTTTTCAAAGCTTCGAATCAATTGCTTCACTGAACGATTGACTGTTTCGAAGTGTTGGAAACACCACATGCTGGTGACACCATCCATCCATCCATCTTCAACCGCTTACTCTTTTTCAGGGTCACGGGGGAACCTGGAGCCTATCCCAGGGAGCATCGGGCACAAGGCGGGGTACACCCTGGACAGGGTGCCAGTCCATCGCAGGGCACAATCACATACGCACTCACTGGTCAAAAGTGTAAAAGCAACGAGATCTAGGCCCAAACATAATGACACCTTTTACAAATCACTGCATATCATTAAATATTAGTGCTTTTATTCTGACCCAAAATGAGTTAAAACCGTAGTAGACACTTGGTTCATGGGTTCACTGTGAGATCAGCACCCCCTAGTGGCAACCATTGGAGTTTCGGAACAGTAATGACTTAATGAAGCCTTGTTTGCTGAAATCACGAGACTTGCCCCATTTCATACACGGTCCGACCACTTATTCCAAACAAAAGATTCATAAAGGTTTCTAAGCTTCATTAAGCAGTGTTTCAAAAGCGGACATCACTAATCTTTGCAGGACATTGGAGATCTTCCGCTCCAATCAACATCCAACCATGTCTTCATGGCTTCACTTTGTGAACAGGGGCAGTGTCATACTGGTGCAGGTTTGGGGGGAGGTCTCCTCGATCACCACTATGGTGTAGCATCCAGCCGGATGATCGCAGCCAGAACTTGCACCAGAACGCCCACCACACACCAGCTATTTGTGGAGAGGAGAGGGTTGTAACTAATTCAGGGGTGGGGATTATTAGGGGGCCATGAGAGATGGGCCAACAGGGGAATTTCCCCCTGGGATTTTTAATGACCACAGAGAGTCAGGACCTGTTTTTAAAGTATAATGACCCTGTCATTATACTGGGACATTAAGATCCACACAGACCACAGGGTTAGCACAACCTGCTGGCCTGTGCTGGAAGCAACCTTAGTTTTCCCCTGGAGGTCTCCCATCCAGGTACTGGCCACTCATCCCTGCTTAGCTTCAGTGGGAAACCAGGTGAGAGATGGATGGATAGACATACAGTGCATCTGGAATGTATTCACAGCACTTCACTTTTCCCACATTTTGTTATGTTACAGCCTATGGTACATGTGCTTTTTTTTGTTTATTTTTAATAAATTTGCAAAGATTTCAAACAAACTTCATTCATGTAGTCATTATGGGGTATTGTTTGTAGAATTTTGAGGAAAATAATGTATTTAATCCATTTCGGAACGAAGCTGTAACAATGTGTAAAAAGTGAATACTTTCACGATGCACGGTGCATGTTCTAATCTACACAGAACCTTTGAGAATCAAATCGATGAATGCTACTTGCTGCTAGACAGAACCTTTTACCGAGAATGCAATCATACAAAACTAATAGAACATAATTTGATAGTTTGCATAATTTTGATTGGTTTCTAACACTCACTGGTGAACGAACATTTGATCCACTTGGCCAAGAGTCTGTTCAAAGAATCGGACTGGAAACGCTCTTCTCATCGCAGAAAGCACAGCTTTATTTGACTTTCCAGTTCACACGTGTTAACAGGATCTCAAATCGATCACACACAAAATAAAAACTGGGTTGTAAGAGACATGACAAATGCCTTCAAATCCATGTAGATGCTTCATTCCTTAAATGACAATAAAACTGGATTGGCAACCCATAAAATGACTAACTAAAACTCATTTTAAATAAATTCAATAGAATTACTAGATTTTTATACACAAAAAAAAAAACAAACAACAACATCAGCATCCATCAAACAAGACAATAAAAAGAATTTTTCTTCTTAACACAGTAATGTGCTGCAGGTTACTGGAGCGCTTCAGGCCAGAGGGTCTCCATCCAGTCGGGGTTTTGTTTTTTTTTTTTACTCTGTCCCGGTTCTAAACACACTCAAAAGAATGACTCACACTGTGCAGAACACTGTTTAGGTGCTTTGGGTGCGTTAAGAGCTAGAACCCAAGTAGAGTCTGGCTTGAAACCGTCAAGGCCTCAATGTTCTGCCATACATCTGCTAACTCAAAGCATCCAGAGCAGGTCCACAACAAAGAACACGGAGAGTAGGCACTTCTGTTTTATTTTTTTTTCTTCCCTCCAACCTTACTGGGTTTTTTTTCCCCCCAACTCAACCACCTTTTTTTTGTTGTCCACATTAACAGCAATTGACTGCAGGTGTTTTTTTTGTTGCTTCAAGACAAACAGCACAAGAAGAAGACTGGATCTGTGTGACCTTCGTGTTCGGAGCAAGGACCGGATACTTGAATTTTTCACGTAGGATTGCTACCAATCATATATTTATTTATGTTACGAACACTAGTACTTTACAGACGATTGAATCAGTAGTTTCCAACAGAAGAGGAATCACAAAGCAGATATGAACAGATGACTGCACGCACATAAGAAAAGGGAAGGGAGCAAGGAAGACGCTTCCTGTCCATATTTTACAGCTGTAGAGGAAGGTAATGTCTACATACATGCAGAAGAAAGTGTCCGGGGCTGATCATTTCCATCTAATTTCATTGATGTACTTTGCTGTTGGATGATGAACGGGGCAAGATTAAGGTGCTGTGGTTCTTCTTAGTGCTGAGAAGACATTAGAGGATGGTTTTTATTCCCTTTCTTGTTTTCCTCTTAGTACTGCAATTCCCAACTGCTTGCGCAAGCAAAAATAAGTGTTGGCAAAATAAACAGGATCATGGATCAGACATCCACCATTAAGTGCCATACATATACATACACACATTTTTTATTTATATATATATATTATATATTATATATATATATATATATATATATATATATATATATATATAAAAATACACACACACACACACAGTCCCGTATTCTACAGTACAAGTGTTCTCACCAATCCTGCACTTCGCACCTCAAGGAGGGATCCAAATATCTCGTCTTTTGTCTTTTTTCCTCTATCTCACTCACTCACTCACTCTATTTCCCTCTCTCTGTGTCAGTCTTGGAGATGAAAGGGTGGAGCGTGGGGAACGAAGGGGAAGAGGGCCGGTGGTGTCCCTTGTTGATGTAGATGGTGGACAGAGAGATGTTTAATTCCCACAGCAGCTTCGGCTGGACTGGGTGTCTGGGTCATGCAGGTTGACTCCCCTGTGTCGGGCGGCGTGCGTCGGGTTCTGAGTATCTGTTTTCGGCATCTTCTTTGCTGCAAATGGCAATGTTTTATTTTTAGTGTTAAAGATATGAAAACCAAAACAGAGCAATCTAAGATTAATCATTGTTAAAATGGACTTTTCTTTTAATAAGCACCATATTAAACAGTCTCTCCAAGATTGGCCAAAAACTGAGGAACATCTGTAGTAATGTTTTGAAAAAAAATAAAAAATACAAGCTCCTGTGAATATTGTAGAGATTCCTTGATTTTGCATTCATTTCTGCGATCGCAAAATCCTGGAGGCACCGATTAATGGGGTTGAATTTAAAAGGCGTGCATTTACTAATAATGACATGGTCAATTCATTTCATAACCAGATGCAGTTGACAACATAGTTAAAAACAATCGTCTTAGTGTTGGGACAAGGAACACAGAGGCTCACCGATGGCCAGGAATAACTCATTCACGTTCATAGCAGTCTTGGCCGAGGTCTCCATGAACAACAAGCCTGTGTCTTCAGCGTACGTCTGAGCCTCCTGTAACAGGACCGTGAACGTGTACTTTACATAACATTCTCTACTGCCATATAAGCTCCAAACATACCGAAACCTACCATGATGCACAGTTCCTTCCGAAACAATTCAGTTGATTGTGCTATACACCAGACATTTGGGTTTGAGATCAAAAGATGGATATTAGATGAGATTTTAGGATTCCTGTGTTTATTTCCTGGTATTTACATTTAGATGTATTAAACAGCATAAAGCATAAAACCATTTGTATCAGACCACCAATTTTTAGGTGAGCAAAAGTATAGGAACAGAAAAGTCTCGACATAAATTAAAATAAATAACACTTAATATTTGGTGCACATTGCGTACTTGCAATAATTACATCAAGCCTGTGACTCACTGACATCACCAAACTGTTGGGTTCCGTATTTGTGATGCTTTTCCAGGCTTTTACTGCAGCTTCTTTCAGTTATTGTTTTGTCTCCTCTTCAGAACGTGAAATGCTGCTCAACTGGGTTACGGTCTGGTGATGGACTTGGCCAGTCTAAAACCCAACCCCGCCTCTCCACATGTTACAATATTTTTGCTTGCCAACAAATTGGGTTGTCTGACACAAAATGTTCCATGTTGTTTAACACCGCTACTTAGAAATACCAGGAAATAAAATCCTAAACTCTCTTCTCATATTCTTCTCGAACTCAAACCCAAATGTCTTCACTATACCGCTGTTCCAATCGGTTCAGAGGGGACTGTATATCTGTGTGTAGGCTGGCTTGCCAACGTCATGGCCAATTCATCTGCCCATACATTTGAAATGGCACGATCACACTGATCCTTTGAAAAAAAACAAAACTAAATTATACAATATGGCAGTAATCATGTGCATGATCATTTTAAAATGTCACAAAATATGGCCAATTTTGCAGATGCAGCGAGTGCACCTATCTAATCTAATCAGCAAAGAGCCGTTGAGGCTGCAGGTTATGTATTCCAACCAAAAACAAGTTCCACTTCATTGCTGATTGAGGGCCAAGGTCAGCTGATTAAAACAGGTGGAATCAGGTGAAGGTTCCTGCTCGGTGGGAATGAGTACCAGTGTCCACACCAGCACTTTACAACTAAACTCAGACACCCTGCCGTAATGGCACTGTAACGTACATCTCTTACTGCTGTTAGTGCACCAATAGCTGCTTACTGCACCCTGGTATTAGAAAATTCAACATATTAAATAAAAAACCTCTTTAGGTTATATAAAAAGCTTTTGAAATTTGCTGTAGAGGTTTATTCCATCTGTAAAACCTTCAAGCTAGGACTTGTGAGAATTCAGCCAATTTGACATTTATTTAAGCAATCCAGTTGGAGCAGATCTACTTCGAATCCAGTGTGGCATTCCGATACCTGAAGCTACAATTTGTAACCCTGAATGAACTCAAAAATCGACTGTGATTAATGAAACCTTTGGAATCCAATAACCCTCCTCTGAACCTATGCCTTCCTGGTCTAAAAAACAAACAGCCTGATCAGCTTTTATTAGCAATGAAACTGTTTGACCTTTCAGATGTTGCTCGCTAACCAAACCTCTGTAAGCACAGTGACAAATAGAGTGTTGAGGAACGGCACCTCGTACTCCACCAGTCTCTTGTCTGCGAGGTCGGACTTGTTTCCTGCCAGCGCAATGACGATGTTGGGACTTGCCTGCCTCTGAAGCTCCTTCACCCAGGCCTTCGCTCGCTCAAACGTCTCCTATAGAGACAAGAACAGGAAGCCATGCAATATAAATCAGTCGAGGAGTAAACAAGTAGGAAGGTGAAGATGTAGGTCTGTCCACATTTTAACCAAAGCTCTACAAAGCCAGAAATACAGCTTTGCTACTTACCGGTTTCGTAATATCAAACACTACAATGGCTGCTTGGGCTCCGCGGTAGTACATAGGGGCCAGGCTGTGGTAGCGTTCCTGTCCGGCTGTGTCCCAAATCTCAAACTTCACCGTGGTGTCATCTAGGCAAACTGACTGAGCCAAGAAAGCAGCTAGGGGAAAGTCACAGAGAGGAAGAAAGATGTTACAATACCAACTGCTATTACTCAAACTCAAGTTCAAGTGGTTTTATTGCCATTTCATCCATATACAGTTTGTACAGTACACAGTGAAATGAAACAGCGTTCCTCCAGGACCATGGTGCTACATAAAACAACACACTAACCACATGAGACGACGCACAACTAAATAAGATCTACAAACATTCTGCACAAAGTGCACATGCAGACGTGTGCCAACAACACAGTACAGTACTACTAAAACAGGACATTAGGCACAGTAAGTGACAGTGTAACACCGAGCAGTTCACAGTTTTAGTGTGGAAGTGTCTGATATAACAGGTAGTGCAGAAGATAGTGCCAAGGAGTGACAATATAATTTAAAAATGGTATCAATGTAAACATAACATGCCATAACTGAGTATTCAGCAAATTAGCTTTTACCAAATATGGGCATAGCAGTTATTGTCATAGCAGCCAGGTAAAGTGTATAATAGTGACAATAAATTAAATACTACATTTTTATAATACAGTAGATGCAAAAATGCAACAGAGTCAATGCTGGAATGTGCAATTATTGGGAGTGGGATGGTGTTCAATTTGATGCAATCACGGACAAATACTCTCTTTTGGTGAAACATTTGCATTTTATTGCTCATCTTTAGAGTTCATAGGATTTGCATGTCTTGTTTAGCTTAGACCTAGTGCTAAATTATATCCAGTCTACTGTTAACTCAGTACTTATACCAGACCCATTTCACGTCCAGTTAAAGAGAACAAATGAAAGATCGGTAGAATAAACAAATTTATGCGATCAAAAAAAAAAAAAAAAGGTCCAAAAGTGATTACTGTAACAGTACCTACTGCATTCGATTCAGTGTCTACTGCTTGGTCATTGCTACAGTATATACTGATCAGTATATACGTGTGTAGCATGAATACAATCCGGACGTACTACATCCGCCATGTCGGCACTGTCTTCACATACAACTTAAAAAGAGATGACGAAATGCCTTCCACCATTTTTGATTCTGATGGATCTTCCGCGCCAGTCCTGTTGCATTATGGGATAGTGCAGTGTCCACTGGTTCCATACTGCAGAATCTCTGCATAAGCAGTAGTCCATCCGGGTATTTCTCGCCTACTGCTTCATGAAGACTGAGAATTCGGACGCACTACTCCGTCGGTGTACTGCTTTTTGTCTGACGTAGTAGGGGGGTAGTAGGGATATTCAGACGCAGCCAAAAGGTTCCCCAAATAATCAACTCATTTGTACTAACCCAGATTCCAAAATGGAGAAAGGGAAAGCAACTTACCCTGCATCCAATTTGGCATACTACCAGTACTAAATACATTTACATTTATTCATTTAGCAGACACTTTTATCCAAAGCGACTTACAAATGAGAGCACACTCACACACCAATGGTAGCAGAGCTGCCATGCAAGGTGCTAGCTTGCCATCGGGGGCAATTTAGGGTTCAGTGTCTTGCCCAAGGACACTTCGGCATGGGATCACCCGGGCCGGGATTCGAACTACCAACCCTACGATTAGTGGATTAGTGGACAACCCGCTCTACCGACTGAGCCACAGCCGCCCGTAAATAGTATCTGAGATGAGAATTGGTACGTCCCAAATCAGAGTATACTGAAACGAGTATCCCAAAGGTACCCGGATGGTATAATAATCGCCGTTAGATTTGCAAAGTGTGGATCCATAGACATTTTTTCAGCGAATATTTCCCACAGCTCCTTGCATCAAGGAAGAGTTGTTTTGTTTTGCCGAATTCAAGGATGCATTTTAGAGAGGTGTAAATAAATCCATTGAGGGAATGATTAATTAAATTCTAATGGTATACATTATATAAGGTATAATGGAAGAAGAAAAGCTGAAATGCGTCGAGGAGCATGTTTACAGTGATACTGTTCTCTTCCAGGCAACAAACTTTCATCACACAATGTATTACTATGTCCCAGTACTTGCAAACATTTTTAATACACACCCAAAAGTATGTACATACTTATTTATTGTATAGTATGCCAATTAGGATGCAGGGTCAGACTATGAAGATCCACTCTTGATGCGTGTGAATTAGAATGTGCTTTTGCTATGCGCCACTGTCCAAGTCAAGTTATGGACTCAAAAGGAATTTAAATGGACAATGCTCACTGGCCTTGTAATTTAGATCAACTCTACAGCTACTGTGTGTTCACATCATGTTCGATCTCCTGCCTGAACAACATCTGAACATCAGAGACAATGACTATATGCTTCAAAGGGGTTGGGGCATAAAATGTGTTTACCCCACCAAGAAAATAGCACATAGGTATAATATAATGAAGCTGCTCTTATGTGGTATTAATTTAATTTATTTTTACTGGTCCAGACAAATATGGACCCTTTATCCCCTCTGGACTGCACGTGATGGATGATACTAAACAAAGCCTGTTCATTTGTTTTACTCCTGAGCTTTCTTAATCTGCTGATCACAAACTCAAGCCTCAGACTACATGAGCCGTATTTCAAGCCTTTCCTTCTAGCAGACGTTAGAGAATGCTGATCAACAAAAGATACCGCATTAGAAATGTCTTCTTTCCAATGCTTTAGTCAATTCTGCAAAAGTTTCACTTCTTTTTCATTGCACTAAGGAGATGTTGCACAATTTGTACTGGATTATTGCCGTTCACTGGACTGTGCAACTATAAATGCAGTTTTTACACTTCCACTATTTATATGTTACATGGTGTTTCTGTTCTGTGTCTATTCTCTTATGTTTCTTTTCATTTAATCATGGATGAAAACCTTTGAACAGGATGATTGGTGTAAATTAATAGTATTTTATCTTCTGGGAGACATGTACACATCAACTATCTTATTGAGCATCTGAAGGGCAGTACTTAATAAAAAAAAAAAAAAAAAAAAAAAAAAAAAA
>JAFFST010051804.1:33671-45153 GCA_022414735.1 Noturus placidus | reverse complement strand
TTAAACAAAATACTAACAATTTACACTGATTATCCTGTTCAAAATTTTACGTCCCCTTGGCTCTTAATGCATCATGTTGCCTTCTTGAACATCAGTGAATGTTCACACCTTTATGTAATAGCTGTGTACGAGGCCCTCAGATGTCCTCAGTGTGAAAAGATGGATCTTAACATCATATAATCGTTGCTGGAAAGGGGTCAAATATGCAGTAAAATGCTGGAAAAGCAAAGAATGTGCAGGACCTGGAGGATTTTTCTGAATAACAGCAAGCAGTTTAACTGCTCCAGGTAACAACACAGTATTAAGGATCTCTGTGTCTCTTGGAGCATCGGTTTGGGATCAAGGGTACCGTCCTACAATGGCTCAGCTCATATTTTAAGGGCAGGTACTTCTTGGTAGCGCTGGGTAATTTCTCCTCTTCTACTAGTCCTATTATTAGTGGTGTTGCTCAAGGCTCCATTCTGGGCCCACTTCTTTTTAACTTATATATGCGTCCATTGGGATATTATTAGGGCACACAATGTCTCTTTTCATTTGTATGCTGATGATACCCAGTTGTATATTCCTTTGAAAGCTGGTGGCTCCATTCAGCCATTGTTGGACTGTCTGGACAACATTTTAAAAATGGTTGACAGATAATTTTCTCCAATTTAAAGCCAAAACTTAGATAATTGTTTTTGGCCCCGTGAGATTAAGAGACGGTCTCATTAACGAGCTCCGTAATCACTTTCCCTCAATCGCTTCCCAGGTAAGGAACCTTGGCTTCATCCTTGATTCTGAATTAAGCTTAACCAAGCAGATAAATTCGGTGGTTAAGACTAGTTTTTTAAACTACAGATTATTTCAAAACTCAAAACATTTTTGTCTTTCCAAGTTGTGGAGAAGGTAATTCATGCTTTTATTACTTCTCGCTTAGATTACTGCAATTCATTATACTTGGGTCTTCCCGAGTCATCTCCGGCTCGTCTTCAGATGGTTCAAAACGCAGCGGCAAGGCTGTTGACTAGGGCAAAGAAATTTGATCATGTCACCCCGATTTTAGCATCGCTTCATTGGCTCCAAGTCCATTTTAGAATTCAGTTTAAGATTCTGATGTTTGTTTTTAAAACTCTTAAGCGCCTTCCTATCTCAAGGATCTTCTTAAACCAAATTCTTCAAACAGATTTCTAAGATCTTCAGATAGTTTTCTTTTGCATGTCCCTCATTCATGGTTAAAAACAAAGGAGGATAGAGCATTTTCTGTTGCTGCACCCAGTCTATGGAATCAATTGCCACTGGACATCCGCCTTACACCTTCCATAATCACTTTTAAAACGAGACTAAAAACATCTTTTCTGTCAGGCTTTTTGATCACACTTTGAATTTTTACTATTGTCTACTGTCTGTTTTTATTTAGTCTTATTCTCTTTATTTTATTTTCCTTACTCTGTTCAGCACTTTGGTCAGCTTTGCTGTGTAAAACGTGCTATATAAATACATTTTACTTACTTACTAAGGATCAAGGGTAAATTTTGAAAAGGGTAACTTAAAAAATCATTAAATCAGCTATAATCTTGTCTTTTGGACTAAATGTAATCATCTGTTATGTGAAATAGCTTCTTCAGGGCAGAACTAAATAAAACATGGGATTTTTATGATCCCTCTTATTTTGTTAATCTTAAACTAGTATTAAGATTTAGCAGATTCTGAAAGGGGTAAATACAGTATCTCACAAAAGTGAGTACATCCCTCACGTGTTTGTAAATATTTGATTATATCTTTTCATGTGACAACACTGCAAAATGACACTTTCCCAACAATGTAAAGTAGTGAGTGTACAGCTTGTGTAACAGTGTAAATTTGCCTTCCCCTCAAAATAACTCAACACACAGCCATTAATGTCTAAACCGCTGACAACAAAGGTGAGTACACCCCTAAGTGAGATACTGTATGCATGTATGTATATTTATGTACACACATGAGTGTGAGAGAGAGAGCATTGTTATATATTATAAATCACACTGCAATAAATTTGGTTATACAATCAGTACATGTCCACTCCAATACCTGTATAATATTGTATAATATTGTCTGCACTGTAGATGGGATCTCTTACACTGAAATATGTACTACAGAAGTATACATTTCAAACCTCTCAACATGTGTCATTGCTTATGTCAATTTTCCATTTTCAGCAGGCTTGCTCCTCACTCAGCTCCTCACCTCCAATGGTGGTCTCTTGAAACTCATCGAACTGGCCCTTGACGAAACGCAGGACCAGGCTGGACTTGCCCACTGCCATGTCTCCCAGCAGCACCAGCTTAAACTGGCAGATCTTAGTCTGGGGCAGGTTCCCGTTGGTCCTTGCGTTGCCACGGTTGCTCATGGTGGAGGAGGGGTAGTGGGGATGGGGGTCCTCCTAGGCAGCTTCAGTAAAACCAAACCAAATTGCGGCCTCTGATTACTTCTGGAGTCTTCTTGCAGCCTCTGATCCTGAGAGAGAGAGAGATAGAGATAGATATGAGGGCCAGTGCTAGGGATGAAACACATGGTACACGTGTTATACTTATTTTAATATCACACATGATCACTTGAAAAGTAAGCCATCTTATCTCTGCTGTTTAGGAGATAAGCAAGGACAAAAAAACAAAACAAAAAAAAAAAAACAACACATGCAGTAACAAGAATATATGCGGGCAGAAATGAAACTTGGTTCAGAAATGAATCAGCTATATTAAGATGTTCTCTGCAAGAAAGGAATACCTTGGAGGAAATGATATCACCTAGTAACACACTATTCAAGCCCACACTGATTAATATTAATATTTTTTTCCCCACTTATAACGATGGAATTTCCACTTGTTTTTGGGTTGCCTGTGTTCTGCACTGAATGTATTTATGATGTCACACTCCACAGTAGTGGGTAATGGCTCGTATGAATGTAGACACTCAGGGCTTTAGGAGTTTGCAGTGTTTCCTTAATATTTATTTTTTTACCTAGCCTACTAGGTTTAAATGTTGTCATTTTATTGCGGCAGTTGTATACAATGTTTTACTATCAATACGATCAGCTTTAGTTCTGCTGTCCGTTTGATCACTGTACCAGTGTTATTGTGGAGACATGTGAATTGTTCACCCAGCAGTGGGCTCACACCCCTCCCATTTCCCATCACCCTGCTCACCAGCAGCTAAACACAGAGTCATGATACTCTATACACAGAACCCCAACTGTGTCCTGACTAACCTTATAACGGAAGTCACAGTGATTAAACAATTTATTTGTTTATTCTGATTGAAAATGTCTGATAAGTTGATTTCGGAACACCGGTATTGTGAGCCTGTAAGCATTTATCACCTATAATAAGCTCCAGCATTGATCAACTACAGAGAAACTTTTGCCAACACCATCAGTTCCCAACTATCATCCTGGAGTACTGCCTGTTCGACACTTAGCGTTTTCCCTGCTCACATCCCACCTGATCCAAATAATCTGCTCACTAACAAGACTTTGGTGTGTTAGAGAAAAGAAAACAGTACAGTGTGGGGTTCTTCAGAACCAGGCTCGGGAACCACTGGACATAGATAGCCTATGAGACATTCCACTAATACATGTCTGCTCTGGGATCACTGATCTCAAGGGAAACGGACATCAAGTTCTGGACCAGATTGTAACTGGAGAGGTCCATGTCACGTACCAGAATCTATTGATGCGTCTTAGGAGCATCCAAGGACAGAAGATGCAGATGTTCTGATGCATGATTTCATTTTCCTCAACATGATTAATGCTGTATTTATAGCAATCTAATAGCACAGTGCATCCGTTTCATGCAGGAGTAATCTACTCAGCATGTTCCGCTGTGACAGAAGTGTATACACGTGTGTGTCAGCTGTAAGGAGGTCTGTAACGTTCCACCAGGTCACGGGTGCAGACTGGACTCCGACCGAGCTCCTCCTCCCTCCGGCCACACAAACAAAGCGGCCCGCTCACACAAATGCCCGGATATTTCCCAACAACAACAACCTCTTTCCGGCCAAACGGCTAATTTCACCCAAGCAGCGTTTCACATTGTTACCTGGGACACTTCCTGTGCGTTCCTGTCGTCTTCCTCTGTCACTGTCGTTGAACCAGGTTTCTTCGGGTTGTTGATCTATCATCTGGTTAGGCTGCCGGGACTTCCGGGAATGTCGCGCATGCGCAGAAGTGACTGGAGGAACTAGACCTATCACTCTCTATTCGAGTTCCTCTGTTCGATTTCGATGACGCCACAATATTGTATAAATAACCATGTTAAGGAGGTTTCATCCTAGAAATTCAACAAAGTACCCAGTGAAGATGCATGCTGTCCCATGTTGTAATGCCCGTGCTGAAAAATAACAACAATGGAAACCCGCATAGAATTTGTAATGGGAAATGAATTGGTTTTAACGGAAACTGTAATGGTCCCGGGGGTCTCTGCTGGTAATTTGTAAGGACCTATGTCCTTAATAAGTCCTTCTACGTAATGGAAACCATTTGGTAATGGTTTTAATGATCAACAGCTGATGGGTTGTAATGGTATTTAACGTGGAAACCATTAGAATGTATGTGATGGTTTTTAAAGTTGTTTTTTTTTTTTCCAGTAGAGTTATTAGCCATGAAACTAACTATTCAGTATCAATCGTGAATATGTCCCATTGTTAAACAAACAAAACTTTTTAAAGAATAAATAAAAAGCGACTAAACAACACAAAATGCATACAAAGACAGTCCAGGATTTACAGGAGTTTTTTGTGATTTTTTTTGAAGCCCAAATATGATTTTGCCGCAGATTTTTTTTTCTAAATTTGTGATACAGTTTGCTGAGTTTTTTGTGCTTTTTAGAGGAAAACTTCTTGAAATTGCGATTGCAAGAAATAGTTTTGCAGGGTCTTTCACAATGATGTTTGTTAGTAAATGCGGCCTTTTAGCTGTACTCATGTTCGTAAATCGAAAAGGTTTTGGCTGAATGCACATTATGATGACGTTATATAATGCGTCTTGGCCCAAATCTGCAGTAAATCTGTGGTGTTTTAGAAAAATTGTGAGTTCCTCCAAATATTGCGAAGTTTCCTAGATTTTGTGTTCATATCCGCTATCGAAAAATTGCAAAATCCTGGAGGGACTGTATAGAACAAAACAGTCTGGGAAGGATTCTGTGTTTGAAATGTTTAAAATGAATTGTATCTGTACTATATTTAAAAATTTGCAGATTTTTTCCGTCATCATTTAAAAAAAATCCCCATCCCCGATGAGGTCCATATGATCTGATGTTTATAAATGTTAGATTTACTCCAGTTAATTTACACGTTTAAATAAATACACAAAAGCACTATTTAACATTCTCAACACGGCATGCCACAGGTATCGTCCTAAACCTTCTACACAGTCTAAATTATTCATGGCATGGATTATACAAGATGTTGGAAACCTTCCCTTAACATTCTGGTTCATGTTCAAATTATTGTGTCACATAAGATAATTGATCATTTTTGAGGTGCACTTTCATGTGGGGCACACAGTGGCTTAGTGGTTAGTACATTCGCCTCACACTTCGGGGTTTGATTCCATGAGTTTGCATGTTCTGCCCTTTCTGCGGGGGTTCCCCCTCCAGTCCAAAGATATGCATGTCCAAAGTGTCCGCAGTGCATGAATGTGTGTGTGATTGTGTGCCCTGCGATTGATTGGTACCCTGTCCAAATGTACCCCGCCTTGTGCCAGATGCTCCCTAGGATTGGCTCCAGGTTTCCCTGTGAAAAGGATAAAGCTGTATAGAAGATGGATGGATGGGATCTCCCCTTCAATCAAATCACAAAGGTTCTCTATTGGCTTCAGAGACAGTGACTCAGAAGGCCATCTGATGATTGAGGAAGCCACTGAAGAACACTGAACTCTATCATATTCATGGAACAAATATGAGCCGCCTTTTGCTTTGTGACATGGTGCATTATCATGCTGGAAGTAGCCATTAGTAGATATGTAAATTGTGGCCATGAAGGGATGCACCTGGTCAGCAACAAACCTCAAATAGGTTGTGGAATTCAAGTCATAACTTATTAGTATTAACAGGCTCAAAGAGTGCAAAGAAAACATTCCCCACACCATTACACCACCTCCACCAGCCTGGACTGTTGACACAAGGCAGGTTGGCTCCATGGATTCATGCTGTGGGTGCCAAAATCTGACTCTAACATCTGTGTGCCTCAGAAGAAGTCGAGATTCCTCAGACCAGGCTACGTTTTTCCAGTCTTCAACTGTCCAGTTTTGGTGATCTTGTTCCCACTGCAGCCTCAGCTTTCTGTTCGTGTCTTTTATTTTGAAATCCAGACAGGAAGTGGTGTGTTGTTTAGTCACGTGTTCGCTACAGCAACCGCACACCAAACGGAAAAGTCTTTTTAAAGCGAGTTCTTTGATTAAAAAAAAAATTTCGTTATTTAAGTTTGCTGCACATTTTGGAGAACTAAAAGTTTAAAGTTAATTTAAGGGGGAAACGCCAACCTGTGTAAAAATAAATAAATAAATAAATAAACAAACAAACAAACAAAGCGCGTTAGTATTTCTGGCGCCAAATAAAGCGGGAGCTTAATGTCGCGTACAAACTTTATTTACAGCAACGTCCGCCATTTCACTGTTATACCTTTAGCTTAAAAAGCCGATGAGCACTGAAGTCACACTCTTGATTTTCCTTATGCACTGGAAGTGACTGGGCTCAGGGCTCCGAAGAGCAGAAGACGGCCGGATGCAGAGAGTAAGTGTGCCGTCAGCTTTATATTTGACCTGTTCAATTATTTATAACTACATCATAACCTCTGTAACTAACAGAAGCTAGTTATTTTGTTGGCGAATCTATATTTAACGGTTAAAATCCTTGCGCGTGCTGTGGTTGCCATGGGAACCTGGTTCTCCCTTTGAAGATGCTCGTTTACTACTACTACTACTAATAATAAATCAGCTAGCAAATATGAGTTAGCGTGTACTAGTGTAACCAGATTAATATGAGCATGTTTTAAAGTTTAATGTCAGATATAAGTCACAAGTTGGACATTTGACTCCTCTGGATTTCGATGGTAAAGATTCCAGATAAAAAAAAACAACATGGATACTAATGTGCAATCTGCAATTTATCCAGGTAGCAGGGTTGAAAACTTTGTCTTCCTGGCTAGAGTGATGTTTATGAATTAAATAATGTTTTTTTTTTTTGCTGTGTGGAAATATGAATTAGGGGGGGTAAAACTCATATTCTCTCTACCGCCAATACGGATCAGCGATTTTGATGACATCATTCTGTGCTTCAGCTTCTCATCAGATTTTCTGTCCAATCAAATGTTCTCTAGAATCTGAAGTGTCCCGCCCCCAACATGATCAAATCCACGGTACTAACTGTCAAGCCTGGTTAGTAATCACAGACCAGCACTATTATACTGCTGACTTTTGTACAAGCACAGTTTCTCTCCCAAATGATGTTTTATCTGGAACAATTGTAATATCATTAGAACCACAAGTCATTGTATGTGGAGAATTGGTTCCAGCCAACTCATTATAAATCCATTCATATTCATTGTAAACCAGCTTGTTGACATGAATGGACAGCACTTGTGAATGAAAAATAATTGAAAATACTACTACTACTACTACTAATAATAATAATTAAGGCTATAATAATTAATAGCATACACATTTTAACCAAATCTTCAGTTGTCGATATTAATGATTCTTCCTTATAAAGTCCCAAACTAAATCTGTTATCTACTACATTTTGGGTTGACTGTAAAATGGACATGACAAAATTGAACAAAACGTTAATTTTAAAGCCATATGATATTTTACTTTGTTTACAAAACCATTTTTTCCCATGAAAAACCAAATGACATAATTCATTTTTAACTTATTCTAACAAAGCTTTACAGTCCCAAGGCAAGAAAAACTAAAAAAAAAAAAAACCCTCAGGTATTACCTTCTGTAAAACTGATCTTAAAGTATACTTTAAAACCACTTCAACCATGAGAATACAAAGCAAGAAACTTATGATAATGGTACGATACTAAAGCTTTTCAAATTCATGTAACTGCCCAAACATTAGTATGTGCTTTTTTATTGCTGTTGTTGTTACTTTTTTGTTTTTAATTTAATTTCTCATCCTCTGAACTGTTCAACAGTGCAATTGACTGAATGTTGCTTTATATTTGACCATGTTCTTAAATTAAATACAACAAATCATGCTGTGCATTTCAAGGCACTTTGTGGTGACTTTAAAATATCATCCCTGTCTTCTCCAGTGTCTTTACTCTCTCTCTCTTCTTAAAATACTTTAGAATACTCATCTGCAAAGGCTACGTTTCCTGTAAAGAAGGAATGAATAAATGCCATTTTAGACCTATAAATTGAATGATTTGTGTGCACAGACAGTTACGTTTCACAACCACTCCGGCTTATATACAGCGACTTTACATGGCGCGGGAGGAAACGGTTGGTACAGGACGCATCCGATTCAGACCGGTCCAATCAAGAAGTTGCGGGGGTTCATTGATCTAATTAAACCCAGCACCTTCTCGATACTTACGGAAAACAAAGCGTACAAGCACATTTGTGACTATGCTGTATTTGTATGTTGGCTTGATATTTAATTTGGCGTGAGATTTACTTGGGCAGTGTGAGAGCCCAGGCTCTGTATCATGCCAAAGGCGTGAGAGTTGGCAAATCTGCAGATAAGTCATCACAGGCTGGAAATCATTGGCTTCTTAACATTTCTGTCCTAATGTCGATGGATTTCATTGACATTTCTTTAACTGCTGTATTTTCACGTATGGGCTCCGGTGGTATCCAGACTACATGTAACACTTCTCATCTCTTTTGCGCAGAAATGGAAACCTTATCGGCAAGTGTGTGGCCGCGTCTGGAGCCGTTCCTCCTGGGTGTGCTACAGGCCTCTCCTCCAAGCAAGCTGAGCATGCACTACCTGCGCAAGATGGCCTGCTACGTGCGCACACGTGATGGCTGCTTCCCACGCCTGGGCTGGCATATGTGGCGGCACATTGCCTGTGGCAAGCTGCAGTTGCCCGAGGAGCTGGCCTGGCTCTACTTCGAGACCTTTGACCTGCTGGAGCCACGCTCTGCTGAGGAGAAGCTTGAGTGGGCAGAGGCTCTGTCTCTGAGCCTGAACCCTCGTGATCTCGACCGCCAGCGCAGCAAGGTGTAACAAAACGACAGGAATTGAATCACAACCATTCACAATCATTCCATCTTCTTGTCCTAAAGCGACGATGTAGTGTTCCTAATACGAGTAATCTCTTTAATTTCCATATGTCTCTTCATGTCCAGCTGTCTGTGGACACGCTGCAGTTCCTACTGTTTCTCTACCTGCAGCAGCTCAACCGCATCTCTTTGCGCGTCTCTCTAATTGGTGAAGAATGGCCGAGTCTTCGCAATCGCTCCCTGTCGTCCTCATCTGATAGGGAGGCCAAGATCAGCTCCCAAAACAAGGTCAAAACCTGACATCAGTTCTAATTATGGCTGTCATGCCATCTTTATATGTTCCATGAGATCAGTGTTTTTCATAAAATGCGATATCTGTCTTTACACCCACACACGAGAACTGCTGAGTTCCATAAACATTTCCTCAATGTCACTAAATGAGAACACAGTAACAGCATATCTTTTGTGTTCGGGCAGAATTGGGATGACCAGGCACACCTCACCTTCGTGCAGACTCACCTAGCCGAACTGCTGGAGCTGTTGGCAGATCCAGGCGAGCTGAGGGGTTCGGGTCAGGCCTCGCGAGACAGTAAACTCTCAGCCGAAGCCCTGCAGGCTCTCAGCGTGCTGCTGGAGGGAACGGCGAGCCGCGGCCGCACTATCCATCCCCTCCATCGGCTACTGAGCCGCAGCCCGTTCCAGTCCGTGGCTGGATACTCAAAGACCAGCCGCTCCTACTCAGTGCAGCAGTTGCAGAGATGGCTGCGCCAGGCACTCACACTCAACCCATTCGGCATGTCTACCTGCCTGCGCTCCGGCAAGAAGCTGGCCTGGGCTCTGCAAGGTGCAAAATAATGTTCTTTTGTGACATTTCCTGCTAAGCTTTGTTCGCTGTCTTTATTTATGAGCAGAATGTTTTTGCATCAATGTCTTTGCTGGGCAATCAGGTGAATTCTTGATACTTTCTTCACCTCAGTGGAAGGTTCTATGAAGAGAGCCAAGATAGCCAGGAACACACACATGGCCCCGCCAGGCAGCAGGGTAGTACTGATGTCCCAGGTTTACAAACAGACGCTGGCTAAAGACTCTGAGAAACTGGCTGGCGCGAACATCAAACTGCACCGCTGCAGCGAGGCTTTTATCTACCTACTGTCACCACTTAGGTAAGAGTCTTGAGCAAAAGTACTGTTGATTTTAATATTACGAGTATGACAAGACTTGTGAAAAACACGAGTAAAGTCTCGCTTCAAGGTCCGTCCTTTTACGTTGCAGGTCAGTGACTCTAGATAAATGTCGAGACAGCACCATTGTACTGGGCCCAGTGGAGACCAGTGTGCACATGCAGAGTTGCGAGAACGTGCGGCTGGTGTGTGTGTCCGGACGCTTGGCGGTTGGCGGCTCCACCGACTGCACCGTTCATGCTCTCACTCCCACTAGGCCACTTCTACTGCCTGGCAACGCCAGCCTTACACTGGGGCCTTTCCACACGCACTACCCCAGCCTGGAGGACCACATGGCCAGTGTGGGTTTAGCGGTCGTTCCCAATCTCTGGGATCAGCCGCTGATTTACGCCCCAGATTGTCCCTCACCAGACCAAGCTTGCTACCGCATCCTGCCCCCTGCACAGCTCTGCCCTATGGTAGTACCGTTCCTCATGGAGGGCGACACCTGTGAGGTGCCAGGGGAACTGCCGTCAGACTACCAGCAGGCTCTGGAGGAGCGTCAACAGAGGGTGCACGACTGGCAGAAGCTGGTGAAGGACACGCACCTTAACAAGTATGTAATTATGCTGCATAGTGTTAAGTAGGATCATAAAGGCTGTAATTTCTTTCATTGTGCCAGTAAACTGAGAATCTGTCATGACCAAATGCTAGTAGATACTCAGAAAATCATGAACATAACTCAGCTCCAGGTAATTAAAAGTACTGATTTTACATCAGAAATTGTAAAATTTTTAATCAATATTTGGCTGATCTGGCAGCTGTCAATAAAATACATTCTTGTGCGGAGTTTGCATGTTCTCCCCGTGCGTCGGGGGTTTCCTCCGGGTACTCCGGTTTCCTCCCCCAGTCCAAAGACATGCATGGTAGGTTGATTGGCGTGTCTAAATTGTCCGTAGTGTGTGAATGTGTGTGTGAGTGTGTATGTGATTGTGCCCTGCGATGGACTGGCACCCTGTCCAGGGTGTACCCTGCCTTGTGCCCGATGCCTCCTGGGATAGGCTCCAGGTTCCCCGTGACCCTGAAAAGGAGTAAGCGGTTGAAGATGGATGGATGGATGGATGGATATACAGTG